>OZ014441.1:9697568-10009236 GCA_963966035.1 Acleris laterana | reverse complement strand
ACTGCATTCAAGTTCATTACTTCCGTACCGCGGAGCAGTGAGCGGCCGCGACCGTGCTCCCGATCCGCACCCCGCCGGCCTGTATTGACGATCATCGCCCCCGATGCTACTTTCTACCATCACATAATATTAAACTATATTCTATGACATATTAGCTACCTCAAATTAAATTAGTATCTTCTCTACATATCATTTGACTTTATTACGAATCAAACTTACAAAAAGTTGACTGAATCCATATGGGAGTTGATTTTAAACGCTTCCAAAAATAACTTCTAAGCAAAACATAGTAAATAGGTACTAGTGATTAATAGTCTGTGTACACACGGCGACTGAAAAGCACTAATTAAAGCTAGTTCGGAACAACGTGCGAGCGAGTGGCGTGAGAACGGCAGCGAAAGCAGAGGCAGGGCGGCGCGGCTGCCTCCCCGGAACACGCTTTCACTATCGCGGGTCGACGACTCAGCGCACGCACCCTTACCACGGGACCTCGATCCTGCGTGGGCGAGGAAAGCCTTCAGGGGCAAAGCCTTACGCTCTCCTTCATTGTAAATTACGAAATCTAATTGACATTGTGAAAATTGTTTCAATGAATTCAACCTTATTTATTCGTTATTCTTACCAAAGGTTTTTAACGTTCGCCGTTATAGTTTTAGAATCCATTTTTTTGCAGCGCTGTAATAATGCCTTGAAATATTTTTTTGATGCTATGATGTGTTTTTACGTGCTACTAAAAACAAGCAAACTAAGTGGTAAGGGTGTTGCACCCGGCCTCCGCCGGCCGTAGCGGCGCACCCACCACCTTCCATTATCCAATATTGATTTCACTATTTACAGGCTGTAATCTGTTAACATCGGAAAACTGCTCGAGCTCTGAATAATGTTCCGGCGCTAGCAGCATGCGCTTTAGAAATCATTGTTGTCGCACCTTGAAACATTTTAGTTTTTTAGTGCTTGGAATTTACATGACTAGTTAAAATTAAAATGCACAGAATGTGTCACTGATACGTTTTCCTCTATCTCTCTCTATCTACTTATTCCCAATCGTGATAATTATGATAGGCTTATGGTTATTACGTTAAAGTAATATACCAAATTCTGAATAGTATGAAGGTAATTGTGTGGTGAATGAAACCATAATAATACTTACGTAAATTAAAAGTTTAAAAATAAATAATTGCTTCGTTAAGCGGCAACGGGCCGCAGACCCCGGTCTGCTTTATCAATGAGTCTGACAATTCAAATCACCCTAGGTACGGCAGAGTATTTTTTGTTGTCGTAGGGCATGAAGGTTTAGGGAGATCGCGACCTGCCCTAACGTCTGGGCCGGCGCCCCCGACGCCTAAACCCACTTGTCACACTCTCTATCGATTTTGTAACACCCCGTAATAGAATTGAAAGTAAACCGAAGCTTATTTTTGAATTGTATATTTAATTGAAGACCACACAGAAACAATGGTGTAAGTACCCGAGGTACTTTTTTACGATTAATTAACTTTTTAATGTAATTTAATTGGTAATCTTGTCCAGTACTAATATTAACATTTAATTCACATTATCTTAAAACGATCATCGAGTAACTTTTTTATTTTGAAAGGCAGTATTTTAAACCAATGAGTAATTAAATTAAGGTTTGATTAAAAACGAATTACCCGTAAACACTTCCTTACTCACATTTCACACCGTACTTATTCATTTGAAAGGTTTCGCTAATTGACAGCCAATCAGGGCATGAAAAGTGTTAAAGCGCTTGAAAGAAAATGCAGTTTTCCATCGGAGGCTTGAGCGGTATCAAAACACTGAATCTTCCGGGGTGAACGGCCGCGCCCACCCCGCGGGCCCGCCGAGCCGCCGCCCGGCGCCGCTGGCGTCTCTCTCGCGCCCGCCGCCGCGGACAAATCGCGCTGCGTCCGTGTGCGGGGAAATGCGTTGTACTGTACAAGTATTGGGCACAGGTCGTTGACATCCTAAACATTTCCTTTAGGCTTCTAAGCTGAAAAGTTTTCACCCGGTAGGTATATTTTGCTTTGTTTGTTCAGCGTACGGGAAGACTACTTAGTTTAGTTATAGTTACTGAAATTAGGTAATCAAATGGCAAAGTTATGAAAGGGCAGAGTACTTAAACATGATTTGTCATTTTTGTAATTTGAGAACGAATGAGTCCAATGACTGGTGACTTAACGTTTATATCACAATAGGTACCAATTGAAATTTTGTTAGCTGGATACTTTTAAAATATATCAGAATAACATTCTCTAAGGACATCGAACCAGGTCTGAAGATAGTTTTATAGTAAGTTATTACCGAAACATGAGCCACATGCTGGCCGGCGCAGCGTGCATAACTTATGCGGAGCGGTTTCTAAGAAGTGCTACTGGGAAAAGACGAAGCCTGACTTGAAATTTCGCAAGTAAGTAACCCAAGAGAAAAGTTTACATCTTAAACTTTGTTGAAGTCCTAAACAGTTTTCCTCTGGTTTGTTTGTTTACTGATTGCGTCATCAAGTAAAAAAAAAAAGATAGTACGTACATATGAGTTGCGTGAAAATGAAGAGGGGTTTACCCTGCAGTGGGTGGAATTGGGCTGAAATGAATATGATGTATGTATGTAAACTCTTTATCATTGAACTTATAATAAGTAAATGTATTTACTTATAGAAAAGTCTCAGTACAAATGCGAGTTTATCCTTTTAAGGGAACTTTTTCTGATTACCTTTGGCAATAGACAAAATGTTACACACTCATACCAAAAGCGGACTTGTAGTTGACTCCAGATGTCATAGCATAAGGCTCCACGCAGCTGAACTCTATTATAATCCAGCTGGTTTTCGCCGGGACGACTATTGATTCCACTTAGTGTAATGCAGGACGTAGGGCCTGTCTGTATCTGTGGAAGTGCCGGTTCCCGCAGTGCAAACTCGATTTCCCCCTTCTTAGGGTAGGCTTCGATACTCATTCATGCCTTTTTCCCGCTCTTGCCGGATGCGGGCGCATAGCGCGCTCCCTCTCCGGCGCTTCCGTGTTCATAGCTGCATACGCGCATGCACTAGACCTAGCCCAATGCAGCGAATTTTGCGTAGGGTCGTTGTCCTCTCCTACATCTATACTCACAGACTAACTGTTGACTGTAGTACCCCGGCAGAGCTGGTGAAATTTTCTAATTTCATCCCCCGGCGCCTTCCTATCACTTCGCTTTTGCATTGTGAATTATTTTACAACGTGCGTTTTCGCTTTTGACGCTAAATGTGCAATACTTTGTCGGCGTACCTTCTCAGGTAATTGCCAAATATAAATGACACCACTATGAGCGGTGATCTAACAATGCATTGTTAGGAAAATAACCTTCGTGTTTTATGACGGTTGGGTTAATAAAGCAAGGCAAGCCATTTGCACAAATTGCTAAGCGAATAGAAAAGGTTGTCTTAAAACTGCACCACAAACAATGCGTCGCCGTTAACGACAAAAAGTGCAAAAAATTTGGCTTTAACAAGTTTCGAGAAAACATTACAATTCTCTTTTTTGGTAAAAAAACCCGCTTTGACGTTAAATGTTCACCAATATGGTTTAATTGCAGTTAATGGTTTTGGATGTTGATTTTCAGTTGAAGAGTTGTTTACCTCACCCACAATTTTAATTATGACTTAATTAACGCACTGCTGCGGCTGGATATTAGCTTAATTAAATACCCAATACCGACACCGAATATTCGAATATGTGTTCGTCAGTATGTCTGTCTATTGGTTACACCATCACTGATGAACCGATTTAGATGAATTTTAAATAAATTTTATTCACGAATTTTATTGGCTTAAGTCCAGAAAAACGGCAATTTAGAGAACTTGATAATTGGGGAATATGTACACTCTTTATTGCACCACTAAATGTTTGACCAATTAAACCTCAAAACTTATCCGGACCGAACCAAACAGGAAATAAAGGGAATCATTTCAGTTGCAAATTACGTGACATTTACATAACAAACATCGTGCTCCGAAAAAACCTTATTTTTTTTAAATTTACTTTCTCGGTTCATTTAGGCTGTCATGCCGTTATTTTGGCATTTCCGCGCCTTAGAGTTAGTCTAGGCAGTGCATGAGCTCTAAAGTACCAGTCTAGAATGTGCTAGGGTCAAAAGCCGCGTAGTATGTCAGTGCTTAGTATTCCGTGAGCCACGGTGCGGCCGCCTAACGGGACCGCGCGCCCGTCTGCACCGGCCTTTACTTTCATCGATCGACCAAACCACATCGATGCCGATGGTTTACTTTTCTTTGTTAGTTTTGTCTTTTACCGCCCTCGAAATATAACGCTCGAATAAATAATTATCACATTACATTACCGTAATTTGAATCATAATACCTACTACTTCGGTTTTCTAGTATTGCACTAGGAGCCTATAATTAAGAGATTTATTAATTTTATGGGCAAACAATGCTTTTACTAATGAAGTAATGAATAAATATTGGCACGCTAATGTTGGACAGGTGTGTAATACTTAAACTAAACTACCATACCTACTAACTTAAATTGAACTAAAATATATTTAAATTAAATAAAGGGATTTATCATCTGCACGTAAAACGCAGGAAAAAAACCAAGTATAGAACGACAAAATTATCAAAATAATTTTAATTCCCATAATCAAAATGGTATTAACAAACGTCTGAATTTTATAACTTAAATGTATTTTAACTAATAATCACTGGTGTTATAAAAAGCTGATTACCCATGGTTACCGACTTAGAAAAAATATCAAAAGGACCGAGCAAGTGTTTGGTTGAGCAGGTAGAAGAAACAAGAACGATAATATATCAAAGCTGGGACAACGGGCCTTTGTAAGCGCGTACCGTAATACCGTTACGATAGATTCTGTGACTATCACCCGGGGAAATGTGGTCAACCCGCTTGTTTGTTATTAATTTTCGGAGCTTAACTTTAATCCCCGCATTTGTTTAGTGTCACGAGAGCCGCAAATATAAATATAGTAGTCTTAGTTACAACTATCAACGCCGAAGCTTAAGCCTACTTTAAATAAACAAGGTTTTTATTATGCGGGTCTTTACTTTTCTTTACATCTATTAGGAAGTAATAAATTATTAATTTTATGACAAGATTTAATAATTTAATAATTTTACGACAGTTTCTAGATTCTGTACAAAAATACCATTGTAATTCAAATAAAGCGAAATATTTTACACATGACTAATAGTCAACCTGCATGTTTTTTTCCGGGCAGGTAAATCTTCCCGCGGTATAATGTTACGTATGCCTGCCCTAATGCATACGGTATTCAATGTTACCGTTAGGTTGTGGATAAAAAGAAAAAAATAAGAGGGTGAAATCAGAGCGCCGCGGGGTGGCGGCGGCGGCCTCGAGCTTCCGTATTGTGTTGTGCAAGGTGATAAGATAACTCTTGTAGCGTTTCAAATTCAATTAAAAAAATAATCATACAGATTTACTTAAGTAAAATCAGGAGCCTAAATAATGCTCACTACCCACAGGGTACTGGTAGGGTCCGTCTTTTTGTCCTATCGTAGAAACGGTATTATTTACTGTACAACAAGCGTCCATTTTTGTGTGACTATTTATAGTGCAAACACTAAAGAAAAAAATGCAAGTAGTAATTTGGCTAAGAGTAAGCCGGGCGTCACGAAACCCTCGGTTCGCGAGTCCAAATCGCACTTGACATTTATTTTATTAAAGAAAATAAATTCAGCGAAAACGTTTCTTACATTGTTTTATAACTCTTATTTGTTGATGCGGTTTTAAGCTTCATTCAAACATTGACCATTGTGATGAGTCACACACGCTTACCTAGAGTAATTTAAATAAAATGTGCGTATGATGAGTAGGGTGACAAACAATGAATGAACGGTGCATTCTATTCGTGGTACAGCCCGTAATTTTATACGGTGTGGTAACCGTTCGGTAGCCCGGCCACCGGAAGACCCGTGGCATACTTACTGCCAATAATATTATATTATTTATGTGGCACATCCCACTTCGTCAAGTCATCGAATTTGTATCGTGATGCTACTTCCTGGACTTTATTTTCATTGACATGCACACAGCATAATCGAATTTAGCGAAATATCAACAAATTTTGCGTGTTATCTTTTGCAAAATATTATTTATTCTCGTAATTCAAACTAATGAACATACTTATACTGTATTTTTTTTGTAACTAACTAACTACTAATAAATTATTACTTAAACGCTGCACCCTATCAAGAACACCCAAGATGGAAATGTGTTACAGTTTCATTTATATTAGAACTTTCTCAACAATCTGACGTGCCCCTAATCACAGCCTCAGCCAACATCAAAGGCCTTATCCCAGAATAGAAAGGTTACGTCGAGCAATCCCACGGAGAGGATTATTACATAATGGGTGCATGCGTGCTCGGAGCATGACACCGGTGTACCGTTGCTGGAACAGGTTCTCCCCCCCTCCTCTGCTCCCCCTCCTTCCCCCAAGCACCCATGCGCGTGCGCGCCCGCTGACCGAGCATTTACTTTCTACCATCAAGGACCTTCCCGGAACACCCGAAGAAAGCTTTGATTTAAGAACGCGACCTTGAGTTAGGCTGTTCGTTCTAATTACCTTCGTGGCCTCATTCTGTTACATTTCTTAAGTTGCTGTCAGTTACCGAGGGCTCACAAACCTACTTAACTTATTGAAGCTAGTAATTTGATGTCTGGATCATAGAAACGTAGTAGATATGATAGGGTGATAATGATGAGAGGTTAAATCAAGCCAAATAGCTCTACCTTATAATTTTGTTACGTTGTCTATTCACCCTCATAATGTGCTATTGTTGTAGTCGACTGCTAGTTGGTGATAAAATGCCAACTATCAATTATGGTAACCAACACTTAACTGTAGTCCCAGCCTACGCCAGTCTTTGAAATGATAGAGTTGTGACAGGTCGACAGACAACTGAATTAGTCAGCTTGCCCCGAAACAATAACATCACAATAACAGAAAATGACATCAGCAAAAAAACCTCAGATGGGTCCTTTCACACGTCGCAATTTGATGGATGTCTCTGAAGTCAACCTACCCGGCCACCTTGCCTCTTGCCTGACTTGTTGACGAACCCGCAACACGTATTGTTACTGCCTTTCAAAGAAACTCATTAAGTATGCAATTAGGTTCCGCATTATTTTATCAAATAAGAAAGACCCGAGCGACTGGCAGAATACTTGCGTCACGAATTTTCGAGTCCAAGATGTAAACTGCTTAAAATTTAAAGCGTGAAGTAATATTGATAATAAACTCTGTGGTCTGTGGTGTAAGTATGAAAATCGCACAAGCGAAAGCGGTCGGTGGAGGGGCGAGAGTCGCGAGCGCAGCGCGGTTCAATGACCGAGTTTTCACGGGTTTGACGGCCTGCTGTTATATCATCGGTCGTTGTCAGTGTCATTGCCGAAACCGCGGGCGGCTGCCTGCATGCTAATTTATATCTTTTGCAATTTACATTAAGCTTATTTTAGTTCGCGCCGTTTTTGCTACATTATGTGGTTAAGTTCTTTATCTGTGTGTAATGCGCGCATTTGAGTAAATATAAAAGTACCTACATAAAGTTAAATAGCACATTTTGCTTCATTATTTCGGGCGCAGTAAAAACGGGTCGAGTCTGCGCCGAGGCTTGAATTTTAATGTGTTTGTTATGTTTCACTATATAATTATGCCAAACTGCTTTAAGCTTTTTCAGCGCGGTAAAAGTACACCAATACACCTACTTATTACTTTCGTGCAAGGCGTTTATTTTTTATCACTATCAGAGAAAAAAACATGACCAAAATTATAATTTTAGATAAGATTTTTTGTATCTGGTTTTTTTTCCAGATTATCTCATGATTTTAAAAAAAAGCTCATTTTCTGAATTTCTGTATTTTCACGGATAACATGACTAATGGCCAACGTGTAAGCATCTTATTTTCATTTTAGATATAACCAGGGGACATACTAAAATATTAAGTGCCAAGGACTCAGAATCGGGTACTTGTTCCATATATATCAGGGAGGCTGGCCCTGAATGACCAACAGGCCATGGATCCCACCGAGGTTTTTACATAATACCTTTTTGCGCGATATCGCGTTGCGTAAGCCTCGCGCTCACCTTGAGTTTGAACCATCCAAGTTCAAGGCTCGGTTTTTGCACATCGCGACGGCCCAAACAATAGTTTGTGTGTGTGCGTGTGTATGTGTGATAAATCGCCATTTGATATTATGGTAATTTGGACTGTCTATTTTGAGGGGAAAAAAACTGTTGCTTGTTGGGTTAGATTTTACCTGTAAAACCTGCGTATATGTTTACACGTGCTTGCATAAGTAGTTAACAAGGTATGCGTAAATCTATAGTTAAACCTGTAAAACTTTGCTCTTAGTACTACTATGTATAAGTATTTTACCTATCTTCTATTTTTAATTGTATATCAAAAATAGAGACAGAAGTGTCCTTGCTTAAAAACTAAATCACAATTCCAAAACAATACCGTGGCCACCTTGGAAACCGTATTGTGATACGATATACTCGTACTTACCTAGTTAGACTCTATTCCATCAAAATATTTTCTTATTTTACACAAGTACTTATTAAATTACTGCGAATTTGTATTGTAACAAGTCCACTTTAATTGAATATACTTGCATATTAATTCAGAATATATTTTCATAACATGTTCAAGTTCATACTTACTTAAGCATCGTAGTCTAGTTAGGCGAAAGAGGCGGGAAAATTTAAATTTTACGTTTTCAAATTTTCCTTCATACCTAAGGCTGCCTGAAATTTCATGCACACAATGTATGTTTGTTTCACTGTTCATTTGGAAATTCAAAATAAATAAATATCATGTAAATAAACTCAAAACAAACATACAAAGTGAAGACCTGCGGCTGAGATGCGCGTTGATGTCTTTTCATAGTCTAAGATCAAAAGGTCGCATCTGACGCAAATAAACAAAAAAAATACTAACCGAAGGCTGCAAAAATCCAAAACAGGTGAAGTCATCAAAAAATCCAAAATTGTGATAATCCTCAGCCTTCACAAATTCACTTAAAAATATCCACCTCACTTGAACGTCACTTAAATTAATTAAAAAATATAAGTCTTTTCTTGAGATCTATGTTGCGTCCAGTCTAGTACTAGTAAATGCTGATCACTCCATGTCGGCGCGTACGACCGAGAGTGCCGGGATACTGATAAAATATCGCTCAGTTCATGGTCGGAGGCTTCCTGCGACTGCGGCGCGGCCATGTGCTGCGCCCGCGCTGATACCTGCGGCTCTTCCGCACTCGGGTGAATGAACGAGCGACGGGGACGCCAGACAGCCTTACTTGCTCGCACCACCATAGCTGATGGTGAATTTTACTATTTGGTCTAGGTGAGATGACCTGCAAAAAAAATTGTTTTAATTTTTGAATTTTTTCCACGCCAAAGAAAAAAAACCAGTTCACATGCCGAAATGGACGGCGAAAAATCAGATATTTACCTTATGTGATGTATGATGTTATAATAAAAGAGTTAATAATAAATGACACAATCATGATAAACTTTTTGCAATATGTTTTCATTGTCGGGATATGATTTTGTTTTCTATCTTTAGATAACTTTTAAAACTTTTAAACATTCAGGAGAACTTCATAAAACAAATGCGCTATTATGTGGATGATATAATAGTTACTTGTTATTTGTTTTATTTCTTTGATACATGATGTTATTTTTTATCTATACACATCTTATACACAAATAAGTTAAGGGGATGTAGTAGGCTTGTGAATTATTTATTTATAAAGGCTTCTCTTTTTTCATAATATAATGAGATTAGACTGAAAAGTTAAAACCGCGAAGGTAAAAACCAGTTTAGTCTAATTTTGATAATTAGACAAACGGAATTAAAATCCATCTAATTAGTGGTTTTAAATTAACACATTAAATATTTTTGAACTAAGAAATTAACAACATGTTTGAGGCCTCCGTTCATTTTTTTCAGATGTATTTGATTGGTTCTTAACCCAAAATTTTTACATTGTTGGCGTGATGCTTAAGTAATCTCATGATACCCTGTGTACCCAAACAGCCTCTATGAAGGATCATAAAACCATAAAACATACATTAAACATTTCGTTTCGACTTTGCTGCAGTCAGGCCAAAATTGTTTTGTCTAAATAAATATTTCTTCCCTACTTTCAATGCTAGTAAACTACACTCTTTCCCCGAAGGTAAAGGAAGTAATGGTTAGGCAATTAACTGAATAATTATAGATCAGCCCTTAGGACACAAAATGCTAAAAGGTGTGATTTTAGTACTTTAATTCGTTGCTTACGTAATATATTCAAACTATGGGATCGTAGGGATATGCAAGGGTAAAAGAGTTTTTCTGAAAATACCCTGGTATAGTATTCCAAGCTTTTAACAGCCTTCGGCCGGCTATCGCTATCACGCTTGCGCTCGCAACTGATAGTATATTTGTCACTCGTGTGTCATACAGAAACGAAGATTGCCGATAGCTATTAGAAAAATGGTAGCACTGTAAGAAATATGTAACATTTCACAATTAATTGTCTTTTGTCTATAATATTTTATTACTTGTATTTTTAAAAGACTTCAAAAATGCAGGGGGTTCTCAATTCGTCTTTATATACAGGGTGGAAAGATAAGTCGGGCCCTGGAGGGAAACTACCTTAAATCCTTAAGTAGGCTCATTTTACTTAAAGGAGACATTCCTTTATTTTTAAAAAGAAACAAAACTGCATTCAAAGATTTTCTTAAATTTTCTTGCCTCAACCGGGAATCGAACTAGCTAAAAATGAAAAAAAATAAAAGTAGCTATTTTATTCTTCTAATCGATAGGATTATTGTTCGGGATTAAATGTCTCTAAGTAACACAGTATTAGAAATAAAAAAACGTGAAATTTAACATTAATCATATCGAGTGTTTACTTTTTACATTTTTACCTGGTTCGATTCCCGGGAGAGACAAGATTATTTATGGAAATCTTTGAAAGCAGTTTTGTTTCTTTTAAAAAATAAAGGAATGTCTCCTTTAAGTAAAATGAGCCAACTTAAGGATTTAAGGTAGTTTCCCTCCAGGGCCCGACTTATCTTTCCACCCTGTATATATATTTTTTTGTTACCTCAGAACTTTTTACTAGGTGAACTGATTTTGATGTTTCGTTTTTTATTTGAAAGGTTGAAATAGAATTGCTGGAATCAAAATGAAGATCTGATGGTGGAATCCATGAGGAATCGACGGAACTCTTCAAAATTTATAGGCACACTTACATATAAGGATTTTGGTATTTTTCATTGTAACTCGTTTTGGAAAACTCTATTTGGTGAAGTGGAACTGATGATGAAGACCACAGTATATATTTCAAGGGTGGCGACAAGATATTTCGATTAAGATAGTTGAGCGACTACGACGAAGCATATTTTGGCTTAAATATATGGCTATGACTTTCCCTCAGCGTTGCTTGCGAGGAGATTTAAATATTCTATAGTTTCTTATTACTTGAGAAGTGGGACTACATAACAGCATAATTATGATCACTAAAAAGTATAAAATAAAATAAAAGTAAAAAAAAACAAAAACTCGCCTTCAAAAAGCAAAAAATAACTACTATTTTTTGCTTTTTCAAGGCGAGGTTTGGATCCCCTCTAACTTGTTCATTATTTGTCTCAACTCAAGTGACAAAAAGTACAATCCCACTTAAGTTCAATTCTATAAATTAGATTGTGGTTTGATGACTGTAAACATCTTTTACTTAACTAACTAGAGATTAGAGAATCTGACTATAAGAAGGGTTTCTAATTAGGTATGTATATTGTGTATTTGGCACATTTTTTTAGAAAACTATATACTTATTTCTTGGAGCAGCTCGATTTTTTTATTTGATTACTTTGCCTGAGACTTAGAGGTCAAACACCTTGGTTTATTATGTAGGAAAAGTCACAAATAATATTATTTGATAAATAAAACTAAAGCACCAACGAGGAAGGTTTTTTAAATTTAGTAACTTTGTGATTTTTATTTCTTTAACTCGTAATGTATATTACTTGAGATTTTCCAATAGCGTGAAACGTTCTTTTCACTTTCATGTTTTTTCCCTATCGCAGTTACCAGTATGGTTTTTTCCGAACAAGCAACTAATTCGATAGTGTCAACGGAGGTTCTCCGAAAACTTACATAACCTAAAACTACCATCTATGTAGATCTAGTAATGATTAATGAAAAAAGTCTTTCAGGATGTTTATTGGGATTGGGAAATGCGCGAATATTTAACAAGTACTAAGGATTGGAAGATAGGAAAAAAATGCGTTGAACATCAATATCTAATTTAGGGAAAATTAAAGTCGACAATAATCCAAATGTATGTGGACCACCATCAACAGTTTTTTCTTCGTAACTTAGGTTTAATCAACAGACGTCGGTAAATTGCTAAAATTCATATAGGTAAGTAGGGCATATAGTTACAAACATGTAATCGTATGGCGAATATTTTGTTCCTTAGTAGCGTTATTTATCATAACAGCATCCGTATTTATTTTGTTTGATCAGATAAATATTTACTTACTGTAAGTACTTAAAGTATAAAGCGTTAATCTACCCTAAAATCTTCTAAACATACTTCGCAGCCTTGAAAGGGCATTTACAGTTATGTTGTGCTTGCATAAAGGCATCACAGAAATTTGGGGCCGGACAAAAAACAAAATATTATACCGTGATCAATCGCGGCCATAATCGCCGTCCTCGATCGAAAGATCTGCTCTACCTGTTAAAGTTTTTTCCCTCAAAAGGGTGCCCATTATATGTGCATATAGGTAAAAAATCTAACGGTCCCTCATCCACCCAAACACACATTGCAGCGAAAAAACACAATGATAGAAACTATTACGTTTCCTGTGACAAAGGTATGTGCGTTTGTTCACAAATCCAAAAGAATTTAACTGTTACTTGTGACTGCAGAAAAAAACGTATCCTTCGCTTTCTACGTCATACGAAAAGAGACATGACTTTGACTAAATTTGGATTTAAGAAGTTAGTTAAAGCCGTATTTCTTTTTAAAACCAAAATGGTAAATTTACAAGTGCCCGCATTTTCGTCCGTCCCGCATTAGTTAAACAGTGAAAGACAGTTTACAACGCCAAGAAAGAGTTTTATTGTGCAGTAGCCGAACTATAAAAGAAAAGGGTAGTTCCATTATTATACTTTGTTACACTTTTGTAAAAAGAAAGTGACCACCCCTGGGTGCTAAATTTGTAATGAAATTATGCCACGCCTTGTTTAACCGGAGTGATTGTCTTGTTGATTTATGGTGTTGGTAGCTACTTTATTCCTTTTCTTTCCATAAACTACCGACCCATTTTGTTTATGAGATGGAATAAGCAGATAAGAGTGGATTAAGTGATCGGCACGTTTACGGATTTGGTTTCCAATATGGAACCAATGCCGAAAGTCCTTTGATACCTTTCCCGGATAATGAAGCTCAAGACGTATTTCCATTAAGATCCGTTTTGATTATGAAACCTTTTTCCTACTTTTTATAACTAGGTGACACTACTGCTTAGTTTAACAGGGTATTTTCATAGGCAGCGTAGTTAAATAGTTTAAGCTTTGCCACAACCTCTTTATTTAGATTAAAAGGCTTTCCGCTCTCGCTGAGTCAGCCCTCATATTGTTAAAAGTCGTTTAGAACTCAATGAGCATCATAGCGTGGTTTCAGTAAACTCTGTTAGTATAAATGCTCCAGTCTAATCCTTAACCTAACCACTAATTTTCATTCAATTAGTGGATTTGCAATTAACAATTTAAATATACTAACAGTTGACATTTTGTAGATAAATATAAAGACGACGTTGTTTATTCAGTAAGTACACCGCACGTGCACTTATACAAGGTAAAAATCTACCAGCACTTCCCGAACGGAGACCAATGCAAATAAATTCGTAGGATTCCTGCGGTCCCTAGGATCCCTGTTATTAGTGTCTATGTCTGACGGTATGTCACTGGTGTATGTCTAGCAAACTGTTTAAGGGCCTTTTTCAAAACTTGAGCCGGGTCTCTTTTGCATTTTGTTCTAAATCATATTGTTATTGTGTTGTTAGTGGTCGCTTATTTATTATTTACAAGATTGAAAGTAAAGTTGGCCATATTGTCAAAATGAAATATTATGGTTCATTAATAAAGAAACATGATTAATTAAATATAAAGGAAAAGGGGAAGGGAAAGGAGGCTCTGACTATAATCTATATATATAATTATATGTCTTGTGGTGGCATGACCAATATACATATACCTACTAGGTTCCCTTTCATAACACTGATAATCTGAACCATCAAAACGAAAAACCTTTTCTTGCATAAAATTATTACGCAAAAACTTATAACAGCATCATGTATTAAGCGTGTAATCAAGGATACAAGTTGTCCGGGCTTTAAAATAAAATCTAACATCAAAGGTTAACATACGGGAGCTTTCCTTCGCTTCGCTCCCGCCATAGCCTTCGAAACTAACCTATTCGAGTCGCTTCTGCCCCGACCCCTCTTGGTCACTCACTCGCTTATTGCCATTTTCAATAATTAGATATTTTGGTTTATGGTTTAATTTAACAAAGCAGTACGCTTTCTAAAATGGTAACATTCGGCGAAAAGCGATTATGTCAAGTTTAGGACAATTGAAGTTATGCCAAACAGACGGAACCCTCTACACAGGTAAAAGGAGTCCTTCAGAGGTAAAATTGTGTGTTATCTTGTTTTTTGTGTGTTTTGTTCATTTTCTTATGTCTTTTGAGGTTTTCTAATGAACCTGAATTTAAAAAAATGATTCCCTTCAAGAAAACTAAACATTTTGCTGTGTTAAATCGGAGCAAAGAGAGAGGGCAGGTTTAAAAAATAAGAATCTGCCAATCAATAAATACTAAATTAGACGTAATTAATACGATAACCCGTATCCTGATAAAAAATATTTACTGGTTACTGATAACCAGACCTAGGAATATTCGGGGCAAAATGAAATGACAGCTAGGGATTGCCTATATCGATAAACTCAATTATCGATGCTTTTCCCAAATTTTATTTTTACAATCAAAACTTGGAGCGATCACTAGTATATGGGAAAAGCATCGATAATTAAGTTTATCGATATAGGCAATCCCTAGCTGTCATTTAGTTTTGCCCCGTATATTCCTAGGTCTGCTGATAACCCAATGTACAATCATTTCTTGTTAAAGTTATGCATACTCAGCATAAAAAAAAACTAAGACAAGCTTGCCGAAAAACTCTTAGTGTCCTAATATGACGACAAATTACTTACGACTTTAAACATAAAACACCAAATGGCGCATTACATATTATACCTACCTATGACAGATTATAATGGCTGTATATTTTTGTTTGTAGAGAGGGCTCAGCGAGAAATTTTATTCCTTGTGTATGTCGCACCAAACGCACCGGAAAAAATCACATACAGACACCTTCAATATAAGTTTACTTAAGCTTTGACAAAACTAAAACATTCAAACTAAGAAAACAAAAATATGATGCCGTTTTTACAAACCAGACCGTGCATGTTTGCACTTTTGCATAACCCAAACTCTATTCCATAAATAACCTTCCTAATGCGTTTACCTGACTATCGTTATGTTGCGTTAGACAAAAAAGGATTGAGCATCCAAACTGGTCAGTGGCTCCCCCCCACAGGACGCGATCAGCGATTTGGGATCAACGTCCTCGACCTTGAGACTAGATGAACTTATGTAACCGCCGCCGGAGGGCCCGAAGCCTCCCTCCTTCCAAATTATACCTCAAGTTTTTGCATGCCCCGCCTCCGGCAATATAACCACGTGGACAGTGATTAAGTTGAACAAAAATCCTAGACTCGAGTGGTTATTATTACGTAGCTGATTTATATCTGCATACCCTGCACCTGCTCTACAGGGGTCAATTAAATTATAGAATATTATTATTTAGGGTATCTTACACAAAAAGACAACCAACTAATATCGCGTGTTTTCTACAAGCTTTAAAATTTACCCCTAAATTGTATTTATTGCGGTAAAAGCGTTATACAACGTTTGTTTAGCTCAAGGCATGCAAGTCAATCTTAAACCAGTTGTCGTTGTTAGTGTGAGCTAATATTCGGTACTTTTTTTTTATTGTTTATTTAACCTTTATTGCATAAAAAAAAGTACAAATGGCGAACTTAATGCCTTAATATTATATAGCTGAACCATGCTTTGTCCTTATCTGTCATTGTGACATTTGAATTTGACAGATAAGGACAAAGCATGGTTTAGCTACCCCAAGGTTATTCCACGTTTATAAGTAAGGCGGTAGGAGTGTAAAATATTCTCGCAAAGGTGCATGTGTTAAAACTTATTGCTGGGATAAATTTAGGTGACACGTAAAACTGGTAAGTAGGTGGAAAAGGAAGGTTAAGGAATATTTAACACAAAAACCTGACCCGTGGTTACGAGATGAAACATACGTGGGTAAAGATTTAGTCGACGAGCGAAAAACGAAAACATAAACAAACCAAGCTATGAATATGTGATTTGCGGTGTATCTGAATTGTAAGTAATCTAAGTACGATTCAAACACTTTCTTTCTTGCAAAAGCACCGCCTAGTTACATAATATTATGTAAATAAACATGAATGTTTGATATCATATACTTATCTATGTGCATCGTTTATAAGACCATAATAGGAATTTGAGATGTTGGTGTGTTTAAAGATAAATATCTTTTTGAAATAACTTTAAGTAATTTACTTATTTACATAATAAAATGATGAAAAAAAGGTTTTCTCCGAAATCCACGCACGCACACAACTACCCTAAAATGGTCAAATACCTACAAAAAATGTACGGGCCTGAGTTTGTCTGGTTTTTCCATAAAACGTCCATAATTGTACAAAAACGAAGCGTTCCAAGTAGTAGCCCCGGAGACAAATCGTAACGCACTGACCACTAGGCCTTGCATTTAGAAAGCGTATTTGTCTGCAGTTATCGTGAATTATTCAGTGTTTCCAGGAACTGCTCAATGCATGACAGTTTCCCTTATATCACAGTACAAATCGCTGGAGAACTGTATGTTATCAATGTTAAGTCCCATATATGAATAAGTTGTTATGCAACTTGCAGATGCTGCACGGTTTTCAAATTTAAATTCCCTCATTGTTTTATCTGATACGACTTCTAGTGGAAATTTTGCTAGAGCGCAGATTTTTTTTTACAATTGAAAGTGTGTTGAGTTTTGCAATTTCAAGCTTAAAAGAGAGACTGTAAACAAACGTTTTTTAAGAGGCCGTTTTCAGCACAGTAAATACTTCTTGCGTTTTACCTTGCAAAAAATCTGGTATCCGCCATTTTTGGATCCAATAACTGCCCATACTTTCAACCGTCGTATCTCAGTAACTATCGCGTAAACAGAAATGATTTAAAAACCGAATTGCAGCGCATTTAGTCCTATTAGTTTATCTTAGGTTCAGCTTTGCTGTAAAGCCGGAACTTTAGAATATGCTTCTTATGTTCTTATTTTTTTTTTCTAATGGTACTTTTGTCCAATAACTATAAGTATTTTTAGGGCTGCTGTCACTTATCACCTGCTACGATCCTGACAAATCTCTTTCGATTTTTCCACATTCATACATACGATGGTAATAATCAGGTAAAAATGATTAAGAATCTCCCTTAGTAACTAAATGGTACTGAAATACAGTTTATGATAATAAGGCAAGAAAACATACGAGTATACACCTCATATATCATTTCATTTTAAACATTTCGTACGTCGTCAACTTTGATGATTTGCCGACAAAATTATAGAGCGCTAAAAATATGTATCGTACAGTCGCCATCAGATATGGTAGCGGTCAAGGTACTCAAATATTTCGGAGCAGCATTAAATTTCAATATATGAATTACGCTAGATAAGGTCTATAATATCGGCCCATATAATTCGTCATAAATTTAGGAGCAGCGACTTGTCAATAAATTCGTAACATACAATTAGGTAAAGATATCGGAACTTACAGAAGTCAAAAATATCGAAGCAGCCAGGATGATCATAAAGATCGGAACATTTATGGAAAATATACCTTAAGTCTGTGTCACATAGTTCATATTTGAATTCGTTACTACACTCATGGATCAAATTAGCGGAACATGCGAAAATATAATAATAGGCTGAGTTTGCAGCTTTCTGAATAAGCTACAAATTGAGCTTATTTTTATTTTTTCGTCGTTCTGCTAATTTTGTCCATGAATTATATATTGATCTATATATTGACTTAAGTTGTCAATGTCAAAGATAATTTTGACCACTATTGTGGGTGAGACATAAATATATTTGTCACGATGACAAGTCCACACTCTTTTCGGAGCATGTCACAATTAACCACTCTGTTCTTAATTCAAATTGTTGACAACATATTAATCATGCGTGTCTAAAACCTTATTTTAATGGGTCCACCGTAAAGTATTTTGAACTATGTGACACAGACTTAAGGTATATTTTCCATAAATGTTCCGATCTTTATGATCATCCTGGCTGCTTCGATATTTTAGACTTCTGTAAGTTCCGATATCTTTACCTAATTGTATGTTACGAATTTATTGAAAAGTCGCTGCTCCTAAATTTATGACGAATTATATGGGCCAATATTATAGACCTTATCTAGCGTAATTAATATATTGAAATTTAATGCTGCTCCGAAATATTTGGGTACCTTGACCGCTACCATATATCTGATGGCGACTGTACTACGAATGCCTCCGGTTATTACATCATGTAGGTACCTTGACGGTCAGGTGATATTAAAAAAATAGCTACTTGGTTCGAATAAATCTAGTAGCGTCAAGTTGGCAGGGTGATGTCATAGCCAAAAGCGGAGCTGCACAAAAAAGCTATTGTGTGCCATCGTGAGACCATCTAGCCGAAGTTGGAGAACGTTGAACTCTGGCGAGAGCCGCCGAGTCAATGCCTGCTATTAGCAAATTCAACGTCGCTTATATTTTAGACCTCTTCAGAGTGTATATAAGATGTTAAAACGAAGTATTCAAAAGTGTTTTGTCACTGTCTAACGTACAGGAAAAAGTCTGAAGCTTAGAGACGGAATATTGCAAGAGGTTTATGAGTGGTTGTATGTAAGAGTGGGTTCAAAAATGACTGGTTATAATATTTATTAGATAATAGGTTTGCCCACGACGGTGCGTGGGCGCGTCGTAAATTAGCTTTTGTTCATAAAGAAGGCATCTTGGTGAACGCTCTGAAATAGATCATTAGAACCTATAATTCAGGCGACACGTAATGTATACTGATTGCGATTTATAGTGATACACAGATAAAATATACGTAATATGTTTAATCAAGTCCTAAAAAATACGGTACAAGTCCATTGCCAAGTGCAATAAAAATTGAGAGCTAAATGAAATGTACATACTTATTATAAACTGTCTCTGCTCAACTGTTCCCTCAGTCGCCTGCCTAAGTCCTTATCAATCTTTTACTCCTCATAATTAAATGCCCAATTAGGGTAATGAAACAGGCGGCTCGACGTTCACGTAATCGCTAACATTTAGATAGGCGTAACGAAGCCCGCATGGCGCAGGCTGTTGACTTGACATTTGCGCCGCGAACTATTTAACATGACGTCATTGGAAAATGCTACTGAAATGTTAAGAATGCTTAGGGCTCTCCCTAAGGAGTTTTTTAACTTGGTACACTTTTTATTACACAAAATGCTTATGCAACGCAGGTACCTACTTGTAAGAAAATCGTGGTATTAGTGAAAATAAAAACTAACGTTATTTTTAAATATAACTACAGAATGTTTAAAGTGTACTTAAACGACTTAAGTAATTAGTAAAAGTAAAACATTTCAGGGAAATTCCCTACGTTATTCTCATAGTCATAGAAAACACAAGTTTTTCAAATTTTACTATTCTATTAAGGAATGTTTGCAGAGGGATATATTTTTTCAAACTTGTTACACGTTTTGTAGATAATTCATTTCTTTCTCGTTAAACTCATGTGTGTTAGAAAGATAATATTCAGCGTCGGAGTTGTACTTTAGTCGGGATAGGACGTTTTCTTTTCCTAATAACTTGATTTTCGCGTTCGTATTCTAATATTATTATTAATTAATGGTTGAAAAGTTTGGCCTTATGAAATTAAAGTTTAGTATTTTTGACTTCAGTGACTGCTGTTTAATCATATGTTTTAATTACGACAAAAATCCCGCCGCTGTTACTCATCATCACTGTTACCAATCATTATCATCTTCTGATGATATGAAATTAAATTAAATTAAATATTAATTTGCTTTACCCGTGTGGTTGCCGGGTTAGAATAGTGCCACTCCATGTATTCCTGTGGATGTCGTTAGAGGCGGCTAAGGGAATATAGGCTTGTAGTACTCTGATAGGCGATGGATGTGCTTGTAACCTGTGACTAATACGCTGGTAAACATCTTAGCCTGATTGTGCAAAATGTGGTTGCAGTATTGTCAACAAATTCTTAGAGTTGTAGGTAACTTTGTAGCTCTACCTACTCCACTCTGGGAACGAAGGCTTGAATTTATGTATGTATGTATATGTACAAGGTCTTATGGCAGTTTTACGCCAAGTACTCGCCCGAAAACCATCGACATGCAAATGTTAGCAGAACTTAAGTAACAATATCTTATTTTTTTTTAATGTTAAACATTATTAAATTCTTGGTACCCCTTAATATTATGAAAGCAAAGTTCCGACACTAATTTATTTAGTTTCTTCTCAAATTATACCCCTTTTAATAATTGTTTTCGTCTATTACGATACCTAGGTAAGTAACTTATATATGTTTGTGTTTTAATACTTTACTATGCAAAAACCATATTATGATGAAAAAAATATAATAAAATAACCCATAAAAAATAAATACATTAAATACAATAACTACGTAAGTATATATTTATAAATTTTTATATTTAATTTATTATTTTAGTTCTTCTTTTTACCTGATAATTTTCCATCGTTTTTTCTTCTGCGTGCGTTGGATAAATACTTCATAATTTTAAAGATTCAACTGTAAATTGTGTTACCAAATATTTTTCTTAATCAATGTTGAGTAGTATATTGTAATTATTTTTTAGGTAAGTAATTAACACTTACATTGTTATTTTTCTATCCTACTAATATTATTAACGCGATAATCTGTGTGTTTGTTACTTTTTTACTCCTCCACACTGCAACGGCTGAACGGATTTGGATGATATTTGGAATGAAGATAGGTTATAACATGGGTTGTAGGCTATTTTCAAACCGATAAATTTAGCTCCGGAGGGAATTACGATTATCGAAATCTACGCGGACGAAGTCGCGGGCAGAAGCTAGCTCTATATACATAAATTTACAAATAGATCATATATAACTACATGAAACTTTCTCAATTTGCCTTTCAAGAAATTGATTGATTTTGATTGCTTAATGTGGGCTGGTAGCTGATACCACAACCAGAGGGGCTATTGCTTAACGCACTCGCAATCGCAATTGCCTTTCATTTTAAAAATCGGAGGCTTGTCTGCATACAATATGAAAACAATTGTTCCGCTTTGAAGCCAATTGAGATTGCGAGTGCGTTAGGCAATAGCGACGCTGTAAACCAAAATTGACATTCGTCAATATAAAAACACCCTGACGGCATCTTCGATTGCCTACCCGATCGAGTAGGTACTTACAAGCAGTTCACAGTTACAGTGAAAAGAAAGACGAAAAGTAACCTTCAAAAAAGTTAGCCTAGGCGGACCTTGGCAGGTTATAATCAGTCATAAAAACAGTCCTCATGACAGATGTCATGACCACGTTTTCCTAGCCATACATACTTACCGACGATGCCCTATGGGTCTATTTATATTATGTATGTATGTATGTATGTATGTATGTATGTATGTATGTAATCACTTTATTGTACAAAAGAAAAACCATAATAATACAAAAAAAGGCGATCTTATCCCTTTAAGGGATCTCTTCCAGCTAACCCTTGAGAGGTTGAGAAGAGTGAAATGTTGTGCAACGAGTAAACAAGTGTATAAGAAGAAGAACATAACACATTTAGTAACCAATAAAACTATCAACTAACTACTAATTAACTGTCAACTTTGTTTTACAAGCCTGTTGATCTAAATATTTTTTCGGGCACTCTGTCAGGTTGTGGTGTCAGATACCGGTCGACTTTAGGCAATCACAATCTGTCGAATTCTTAAAAGGCAAATTGAGGAAGTTCTGGTTTGACTCAAAATTTTCCATCGAATGTCCTCTATAAGCCATAATAATAACGATATGTTTTTAAGCGCCTAGAATGTCGGCCCGAACATTATCACTAAATAAGATACCATTCAAATTTCATATTTACTTCAATTAAACCCTCTCGACGCGTTTAGATTACTGGGACTTATTACTAGACTGTTAACATTTTCAATACAATTTGTTCCTCAACATCTAAATAATGAGTACTTTGCATTTGAATACGTGTGTGTAAGCGTGTACAAATAGAGAGGTACGAGTAAATTGACAGTCACAACAACTGCAAACACCATGAAGTGTGCGCCAATTTTTCACTGAATCATTCTTGTTTGCATCTTTGACCAAAGACCGAAAGGTGCGGACCCTGTTATTTATGGCTTATTGTTAGACAAAGAGTTTGGAAGAAATTATATCAATAATGTTCACGGTCATAGTCATAGTCATAGCATTGGTTGTAAACATGCTATGATCAAAATCTTTCTGTGCTGTTTTTATTTAAAAAACATTAATTGTGCTATATTTATATTAATTATGCTACTGAGTTGTGAATTGTAGTCTCGAGGTTGTAGCTTTTAGAATGCAAATGTCTACGTGTCTCAGACCCCACTTACCATCTCGGCCAGCATGCTTGTTTCTTCTTGCCATATAACACACGAAGTTTTTTGTTATATTCATACGCGGGATCTCCTTGAATTACCGAAACGCATTTGATCGAACGTATCATTTCATCGAAATGGTGAAACCTTTTTTTTAATGTTATTTTAAGAATTAGTTCCACAGGTTAGGTTAGGGCAGACCTGTGACCACCAAAAAATGGTAACTCCTGCACGTGGCACGAGACACGTGCCTGTTGATGAAATAAATATTCGGCGAAGTAAAATATTCTTTGAAATTAGTGTCGATGATTTAAACCATCAAAAATGTCACTGCAGAACATTGCAAAGTTTACGTATGTGGATAGTGAAAAGTAACTTAGGTTGTCATCTAATTCCAAGAGATCAAAGTAGACATGTCCTGTAATATTGGCAACATGATCCAAGTTCCACCCAAAAACTGCTGTTTCATGTGGTTGGTACCGGTTGAGAGCATTGTAGTTCCACCTGTCTTCATCTCTCCACGTTCAATTCTTCTTTTCTTTACCAAGGTACACACAATACCAAAATCGATCAAAACGTTTATACTGACGATACCCACGGTCACGTTGGACATGTAATGGTGGTCCATTGCACGTCATTCAAAATATTTATTGAAGCACCTATTTATCCTTCTTGAATCATGTAATAATACCGTATATTTCAATACCAAATAATTACAATACCGCACGTGTTTAAAGTAGTGATCAGAGTTCCAATCTACATAAAACTACCAATCATAAATAGGTACAATTCATTATCAATCTGGCCATAGTGCACAAAGACAGACAAGAATTCCAAGACAGACAGATAAACATTAATTCGGCTCTAGTACCACGTATAGAATATTATCCTCAACACCTTGTTTTTTATTTAATCAATCAGAGGACGCCCGTGACTTTCTTAGCGTTGAATATATTTCCCGCTAAATACTTCTCCTATTTGTTCCTTAGGAGGTCGATTTCCGAAAAATCATTACTTTGTGAACCCAAGGAATATTTTCTCCAGTCTCAAGATCCAGCGGTTTAGACTGTGCGTTGTCTTTCAGTCAGTGAGTTAGTCTGCTGCGGAAGAGTTTCATATGTTTAGATTGAGGACACGTCTTTTCTACAGATTATGCAGGATGTAACTCTATGGGTGGATCTAATAAAGCAGGTCGATAGAAGCCGTCAAAACATTTGGATTTGAACCTCAGGTATGAGTATGTATGTAAAACAAAAAGCTACAGGCTAGGCTATAAGTACAATCAGTTGCGAGATAATGGTAGCGCCCAGGTTAAAAAAATATACACTTCGATTTTAATCTTCTGACATTTTGGAATTTTTAATGTTACCAGGTTTTTGTAGTTAACTGTAACTCTACACAACATTACAATTATAAACATACGTCACGTACATACATGATATGTATATTGACGTTAGGTGGTAGACTTAAGTAACTTTTGAACAGTAGAAAATACCCTAACCCTAAGCCATGGGAACTAATACATGGGAACTTGGGGATCAAATCGATAAGTCTTGACGTCCTCAATCGACCTGCTGCGTTTGATCCTCCCCTCGAGTTACACCTTGTATGTATGAGTAGATGTACATTTCTTATGTGCATAATAAGCTCTTCGCATGAGTTATGTTTATAAACGTAATTTTGTACAGGAACAGTCAGCTAAGTATAAAACCCTGCTAGGATTCAGTTCCAAAAATATGTCGAGTTTACATTTTTTCGATTCTGGATGCTACTATAACTTCGTAGCTGACTATACTTATAGCCTGTATGAGTGAAATGTTTTGTTTTTAATTTATTACTAAATGTCACATAAAGATCTTACACGAAACTAATAGCGAGAAAACTCGAGACAGTGGCATCGCCTACTTTTCCGCGCGGCGCGAGCGGCCGGCGAGCGTTCGGCCGGCGGCGGGCGGGCGGTTGCGGCACGGCGGCGGGTGCGTCGAGTCAAGGTAAGTGTGCCGACGGCCGGGTGTGACCTAGTGTGGCTCCCCCACCCTGCTTGCTGCGTTCTGCACTCGCGAAAGTTCAACGAACTTCCAGCAGAATTCTTACAGGCATACGCGACTGTTACATTACCGGAAAGTTGCCGCAATCGGCGGCGCAGCCTCTCCCTCGCTCGTGCCGCTTGTTGCGCGGGATAAAGGGACGCTAAATAACATATCCTACTTATGGCGTGTGCTTCTTTACTATTGCCAACTTCTGTTGAAAGTAGTTCTTGCTATTGTTGACTATATGCTGGTGTCATGTAAATTAATATCAAATAATGTAATGCGATACTGCATTCTTAATGAAAAAAAAAATAGAATTTAAAATGTGTTTATTACCTATTAGACAAAGTTTTTAAAGCTGTAGGTTATTCTGTAGCTCGGCCTACCCCACTGTGGGATAACAAGCGTAAAGATATGTATGTATGTAAACAAAGTATGAAACAATATTTTTTTGTCATTTTTTAAATTTTGCTACATACTTGTAATAATTTTATTGCAAATGAAAAGATTTAAAATATGTTCCTTTTCTTTTAAAAAGGGGCCAAAATATTTTTTTATTATTTGTTACAGTACAATCCGTAAGAGCCATTTATTGATACAACTTATCATTTATTATCTACTATTTATTGGTAGCCCGAGGCGCATGCGTGGTCGTCGGGGTAACTGACTGGGCCTGGGTAACTGAGTGAGCTTGGCAAATGACTACGCATTTATTTATTATTGGCACTTTTAAAAAGCATTCGTTACCACATGTTTACAAAGCCGGACCTGTAGTAAAAACGGTTCACTTAATTTTTTTAAACCTTCATTATGATGGAATGTGATAAATTATGTAAATCGATTAAGTTGCTTATTACATGGCAGTTACGTTATTGTATTCAATATCATAAGCTCTAATACCTCTATCAAATATTATCACATTTCCAAATCAAGAAGTTTCTAGAAAAAACCGGTTTTAAGCGAATTTGTTTACTTGAAAAATACAAATACAGCAAATATGGTTTTACCTCTTAAAATGACCAACGCTGTGAGTCGTGTCAGAAACAGCATGAGTAAGAGTGAAGGAAAAGAAAGGGGTTTAACCAAGTCGGAGTTATATGTTAATTCGGTTTATTATGTCACACGGAGTTTCGTGAATCACCGTGCGCCTGCGCGGCCGCGTATGGCTATACCGTTACCCGCCTATTACTTTCTACGAAAACAACTTTGGATTTAGATTACCTAGATGAAAAATACAATTGATACAGAACACATACATTGAAGAAAATTTAATTTTTCGAGTAGTGTTTAAATAGATCATGAATATCTTTAATCGGGTTAAATAGTTAAATTTTGATTCCTACCTGTTTATCTATATTTCACAAGTTTGAAATGCATTTTGTTTTAAACTGTTTATTTTTCAAGGCTTGTTATAAAGCAAACCAAACATAATCTATACGTTTTTTACGTATTTGTCTTTAAACATTTGGACTCAGAAAAAAAGCATTTCTCAATTATGAATTTTCGGAAAAAATTAAAAAGTACGGAAACAAAATTCGACTTTGTTTTTTATATATAATGATTTTATATATAAATACGTTAAAAAGTCTGGTACAGGCTATGCTTTACATTTCTCTTCTAGTACCCTTTTCAAAGCATTTAAATATCCTGGGTATGTATTTAATTTACTTCAATAAAATACTATGTATTCTGATCAAGTCGTGGGAACCTTAGTGCCAACAGCGTCAACGGGAATTTTCCTTTAAGCTAGCTAGGATTTGGTATTCCGTATTAATGTTGACTAGAGTTGACGTCATCGAGGCAACCTATGCAGGTCCGATGCGTCACCAAACTAGTCACTGGGCAAATAGGATTCTTGTTTGTCAAACAGCGAGTCTAAGCTAGTGGAAATATGACTACGGTGAACCTTACTTTAATGACGTCAATAGCAAACATAGCTTAAGAAGTGTCAATCGATCAACGGTAATTAAAGCATTGAGGATAAAAAAAAAACAATTTGCCATCGATAAGCCTGTTTTATGGCATGAAAGCAATCAAGCTTACAATCTCTGTAAGCGAACCCATGAACATTTGTAATTTCATGATGAGGACCAAGATGGAAGGCTTTTTTATACTATTAAATTGTGAACTTCGCTGCTTGGCGGGAACTTGGCGGGTAACATGATAGTATCGATCGTGACAATGCATCAAGTTTGGACGCAAAAAATGAGCTAAACCCAAAGCCATCTCGCATCCACATTGAAAACTAATCAAATCTACACAATTGGTTTAACTGCTCTAAATTCAAGAGTTTACCTTTCTGAACGTTTGTCCAATCTATTTGGGTAACGAAAGCAGTGCAGCCTGACATTGTTCTAGAACATTCTATGCAATGTCACTATAGCAGCGACTTGGAGTTTTAACTTAATGAATGTTGTTTGTTGTGAGATACTTACGATACTTCTATCCTATTTATTTTGATATAAATATTGACGTTGCATGTAACATTAGTACGGCTAGGCCAGTAATGGCAGCGAGCGAGAGCGGCGGTGGGCGGCCGCGGTAACGGATCGGGGCCGATGAACGTAGCTGGCCTTATTCCGGCGAACTATCGCAAGCGAGAAACGTACTTTCATTGTCACCTCACGGTACGCACTAGAAATACGTAGATTCGCTCCTCCAGCATCTCACGCCGTTCTCACCCGGAAGCCGAGTCTAAGAAAAAAATTTAGAGCACTTTCTTGGCAGCGGCAAGTCCCTAGGCAGGCATATAATTGAGTGAAACTCAGAGAAAGTACGGCACTAAATACGAAGATTTTATAAGAATTGTTTATTTAAGAGTACATTTAAAAAACTGCCCCTTGTCGTCCTGCCACAAAAAATTTGACTAAACCACTAAAAAAAGGATAGGTGGTTTGAAAAAACAATTAAGACCCTAATTATATGAAGTCGCAAAATCAAATAATGCAAGAAATAAGAAATCGAATTTAAAGCGCTGTTCGATAATAGCGCACAACCAAACACAATTATTTCTTCTGCGCTGTTATTCACGCCGTTGCGGGTTCAAAATACTGAGAAAGGTCCCCCATATTCTGACCCGAAGCCTTTTTCTAGTATCCGGTTTTTGGTGCCTATTTCGCGCAGCAGATGTTATCAGCAGCGACACTAAACCCAGGCCGCTTACCTTCCAAATAAAGAAGATTATTCTCTTGAGCGTTTTAGCTTAAAAGGTCGATATCTTGCAACATCTATGGCCCGAGGTCAGCTACGGTATACTATTAGAGTTTTGGTCGGTAACAATGGCGCAACTGTTGCCACGGCGGCAAGTCGTTGACCCCGCGACCGAGTCAAGTGCTTGCATTCGCGTTGCAGCGTCGACGCTTCCAATCTCTTTTGGCTGCTTCGAGCGCCGTCGGTACGGCCTGTCGGCGTTTCCTCTCCGTACGTTACAGACAGAAGTTTTAAGGTTGTAATAGTTATGTTTGGATAAAAAAAACACTTTTTCACTTTTTTTAAATACCATTTAATGGCATGATATAATATCATGAAACATTAAAGAATGTCAATTGCAAGACATGCAATGCATGATTTGATAGTGCATGCAAGTTCTGAGTATTTCTACTTCATCCAGAATAAGGTTTAGCAGAAATAAATGAAAAATTAAATGAATATGGAAAACATAATTTGTAGGTACAATGCAAAAGTGAATAGCCTAATTTATCGATCGTCGGATAAGGGATCTCTGTTTGATGATTGTTAGTTTATTCCTTTTCTTTTCATTTTTATGACAAAAAATGGCTCAGGTTATTTGATATAGTGACGATAGAGATGAGTGATCCTATAAGGTTCCGTTTTCATTTTTTGTACGGAACCCTAAAAATTTCAAATCAAGTTAAATATAATATCCAAAGATCATACTCATAGCAGAATGACCTCTAAAATCGCCTGACGATTTAAGACCATAATATACTAAAAGCTGTAGAAAAGTTGCCACTTGTAATAAAAAAACTGGCAAGTTTGAAACAGCTTGACAGTTTTTTTTAAATCGGGGTTGAAAAATGAAGTGAACTAGTATGGCGCACCTTAATTGTTTAGACCCAATATTTTATAATTTTACTTGGTACTTGATGTAAAGTACTGAGATATAATATCTTGGAGACAATTAACTCATTTATATTCTTTCATTGTGTACTGGTTTATTAACAACTGTCACATGGCATATGTATGAACTACCTTCAACATCGTACTTAACTATAAAGGCATAGCTACCTACAATTATAGCAACCACTATCCACAGATACATTACAACTTTTCCCACCCAAATAGTTTGCTATAATAAGATTATATTAAAAACACATAAAACTATTTTTTCAATTTAACGAACTACAAACTTATGTAATAAACCGTAGTAGGGGAAGATGGGGTGGCTTCGTACACTTTTTACTCTTAGCCTTGTAAAAAAAAAACGAACCGCTTTTTCAATATGAGATGAATGTTACTTCATCATCCACTTATTTGGCTATAATCATTTTGTGTTTCAGTTTTAATACAAAGCCACTTTGCCAAGATATAATGGTTTTCTCAAAAAATGGGAATTGTACGAATGTACCCCATACGTGGGGTGCCTTCATACACTATTCGTTTCTTCCCAGGATTCATTGGACTTTCCGCTATTTCACCTGTTTTAGTCATCTTTTGGGCATATCTTACTGACCTGGTTTTGTAATTATAATTATTCTTGATATACAATTTTTTTACTTACATGGGGTGCATTCGTACGGTATAAAATTGCATACATTTTGACTGTACGAAGGTACCCCAACCAAAACGATCAGAAACATAATCAAAATAGAAAATAACCGTTAAAGTAATCCCAAAACCATTGTTTACATATTAATCTCAAGGATCTAATTACCAACTGTATAAAAATATTTTTTCTAATTTAAGTAAAACTTATTAGAGACAGACGCATTGAAAGGAGAACCAAAAATTACTTTCGGGAGGCGGAAACACATATTAATTATTTCTGGCGAAATTTGCTGCTGCACTGCCATCACTTTTTGAGGGTAGCCTATGCATATGAGCGGCAGTCACGCATATAAATATGAACGCTTTAGCATGATGGATAGTCGAGATATGACCACTGTACGAATGCTCCCTTTGTACGAAGCCACCCCATCTTCCCCTACACTATTTAATAACTTAGGTTTAAATATACATTATGGTTAAATGTCCTATTAAAAACAATAGGATGAGACGATTTGCTGACATAAAATTTTGTAATAATAATTTCACTTGCCGTATCGTTGTTGGTCCTAATATTCGTCTGTCCTAATGATGACGTGTCATAATATTTATCAACCTAATGTTGCTTGCCCACGTTTTGTTAGCCATATTAAATAATAGTGATCATTTTATGAATATATTTTTTTTATAGTTGTAATAGATTCGTCTAAATGTTTGTCGTCCTTTAACTTCTATTGCCAAAATATTTTTGATTCTATTAATGATTAGGGTAGTAATGATTAGGTTCCTGTCATCATGCCTTTGGACCTAATGTTGCTTACCTCGTCCGACTAAAACGCCGGCAGGTCGGTCACAGTTGAACCTAGTAATTCGACGTAACTTTAGGACAATCGATGTTGTTTTTTTATTATTATAAACTGTTATTTACGACAATCAAATGTAGGCCGTGTTTTAGGTAACACATATTATAATTAGAACAGTTAAAATAACGCCAAATACAATTATGACTAGGATGTTCTAGGACAATATATACGTTATGGGATTTAAACTTTATTAAGCGTTATGGCTAACATTCATTACGACTAAAGTGTTATGAAAAATGACTTTAGAAGTAGAAGTAGACGTAGTTATAAAAGCGCTGATAGTTTTGTTTTAGTATGTTGTTTAAGATCTCGCTTTTTTAACCCAATAGAATAACATTATATTAGATTAGGAGTACCTAGTACGTTTATTCTCTAAACCAGGGTAGTTTCGAAAAGTACTCGTTTCGTAACTAGCTCATGAATATTATTGAACTTCTACCTACCCACCTCAGTTTTTTTAACCAAAAAGGGTTAAGCGGCGCAATATAATAAACCTGTAAAAGATAAAAACTATAAGGTAAGAAACTTCATCGTTTTGTTTAAGACATGTAACAAAAACCTACGTCTATATTTTTTATTTCTAGCGATTTCTTCTTCTTTTTCTTCTCTTTAATGACAGCCACAGGGCTTGAGCCAATATCATTTGGTTGGTTGTTGAAGATTCTGGTTCGAGTCAACAGATTACTAAAAACAGCAAGGTAGAAATAGTTACGAAGCAAAAGTAATTTTCTATTGTTTTTCTTCTGTGTGCGTTGAATAAATATTTTCTATTCTATTCTATTCTTAAAAAACCTTCGGAAAAAAGGGGAAAGTAAATTAGGGGGGAGGAATTAACTGCTACTGAAGACACCACCTGTAGATGAATGGCGGACTACTTACAAACGAATACTATAGTTAGATATAAAATCACACGGAATATTAATAAAATGGGTAAAGGCTGAACGAAGCAAAGTTTTAAAATTGATGGGACAGGAATTTTAGCGAGTTAATTGTGTCCCTTGCCTGAACTGTCATCTTGTTTTTCCTATTTTTCTATGGTATCGGCAAGTGAAAACGGCAAGTATCGTTGGACGTCATTCCACTTTCCGAGGCGTCAGCAGAGTACAACGTGACCATTATAGCTGGAGCTCAGTGGTTGGTCTAAGGTGGTTGTAAAGTGAGAACGTCTAAGAACCAAGGGGAAGTAAGATAGACCTAGTGCGCCTGGTGAGCAGTATCCGCAGAAGCAAGCGACACCGCGCCGCCGCCGATGCAATTTCGCTGCAGCGTGCACTAGGTAAGTGTGTCAATGCACTCTAATCCCCTCCAATTTTCTCTCCTATCACTCATGTCAAATTCACAGCTTAATACAAGAACAAAAAATGCTTAATACAAATACCTTTTTAGACAAGTTATTGGCAAAATCAGATTATAGCGTATACATTGTATATGTCAGAAAAGTCAATAATTCATTCAGGTCGAGTAATTTTTACATCAGGTCTAAAATATACAGTAAGTAACAGTACAAATATTATAAAAGGATTATAATCTACGAAAACATTTCTCTTTGATATAAGTATTTAATTAAAAACGGGACCCAATTTAATTCCTTTGACTCGGATACGCAACGGTATCGCAAGGAAGCGTGGGAGGAAATTGCGACAGATGCTCAAACATTATAACACATAATAAGCATTTATCGAGTTAAATTATAGGTTGGAGATAATGCCAACGCTAGATGATTGAAACATGAAGTCTGTGATTTAATTAATGAAGAGCAAAAAGCAAGTTCGATACCCTATCTCGTTTTCATTGGCGTGCGCGTGCGCTCGGACGGTAATCACGACTTAACATTTTCTTCGCCTCGCTTTTACAAGCGTCGTTATTTATTTCACATGTGCTCGAGAAGTATCCGCCAAATGCGGCTAAACTACGGATTGGAAATGTATCATTATCTTTTACGGTTTAGGAAATCTTAATTGAATAGCATTTGCGCTATGCCGCGTAAATTGATTTTGTTCAATGGAGATTGTATAAAATTAATCCATATTTATTGCGAAGTATCAACGCAAGTGTAGCATGGTGCCGCAGTATGGATATGATGGCATAATTTGTCAGTGGCCGTATCGTGCAGCGAAGGGTCAGAGCTGTCAGGTGGGTAACCGGCGCTCGCGCAGCCGCAGCGTCGAGTTTCCTATCCGTATCTAGGCGAGCGACAGTAGCGGCTTGCGAAAGTGCACATAATTGTATCGGCGCTTTAGAAAGGGGGTTATGAGTTTGTAAGTGCAACGAACCCGCGTGCATTTCCTCGGGAAGATGCAGTGGGTATGGAAAGCGTGCGATTACAGGAATCGACGACACGTCGGCCGCTCGTCACGGCTCTCGCGCGCTGGATAAGGCGAAAAGTGAAAATAATTGGACATACGCAGACGTTGCTAGCATCTTTTCAAAGGAAAACTTCATATGCATGCCTTTTGGAGTACTATTAATTTAAATGTCAGTATCAATTAATAAAGTTATAAAACGACATTTTATAAAGATTTATTGAAAGCGCTTCAAATTACTTACAGTTGGTTACTTGCCATCATTTTTATACACATCTGCAGGATCAAGTCTTCACATTTTAAGATCACAAAAAACTCCTCACCTGGTGAATATTCATCTAATTTATTTGATACAGTAAAAAAAGGTCAGTCTATTATGATAATAGTGCAACTGTTCTTTCGACAAAATGTGGTATAACGGGGCCAAAGGGTTACCCTACCATATGCGCCTAGTGGCCCAAATACCGGATATGGGTTAAGTAATCACGACTTTTTTGGCATCCTCCATTAAACCCCTTTCTTTTGTTAGTCGTATAACAGTACATGTAAGATAAAAAATGTGAACATTTGCGCGGTTGAGCGGAATGTTAATTGAATCGCTTACAAGTCGTCGTCACCGAATTCGCTGATTGCCTGTGTCAATTTCATTTTTTGCTCAATAAAGCTGCGCTTATTTCTCTAACTGGATCCACACATTGTGCTAGGAATCACACGTGACTTCATCTCCCACTCACAATATGTTCCATCTCTTTGCCTTATTGTGACCGTAACTGTATTCCTAGCAACAATGTGACAACGAAAACGTCACATTTAAACAAAACGTTTTAAACCACAGGATGCTCCCGACTGTTAGTTAACAGTTAACAAAAAGTAAAGGTCTTCTCCTAATCATATTGTGCTTAAACCTCAAATTCGTCACAGATACAATAAAAACAGCCAGTCATATATCTCACAGCATTGTTCTACGCAGGTCCGTTCGTTCTTAGAATTGGTGTAACCTGGGTCTACACCAGTCACTGTTATTTCGTAACGGTTTTCTCGTGACGGCAAAAGTGCATTTTTGTTAAAAACTGCAGAGTGGGTGTGACGTCACAAAGCGTCATACAACGTGGCTGCAGGCTCCCGTTACTCGCACAAAAGGGCCCGTAAACAAAGGACAACCACAGCGTAGCTGCCGAATACGCATTGTTCTCGAGATGACTGTAAATCAATCGACTGGTGAAAACTATAACTTTGAAAACGTCACCCCAGGCTAATTATGATGTATGCAGGCCTATGGTAAGTATTAAAAACATAAATTAATAATAAAGTTTGGTCCTACGAAATGTAAGAAAATGTCTCTATTGTCGTGGTTCTTTCTATCTTCTAATAAAAAAATGCATTGGCCTTTATTATTCACATTAATAATAATGTTTAGATAAATATGCATTGTTAAACTCTACCATCTGAAGTGGATGTATTGAATATCCTTAAAATTGATTAAATTGTGATTTGTGATGACCAATTACCAATTAAATCAACGCTTACCAATTATACCGAATGTTGTTTATTTTCTGCATCATAATGTATGTAATTATTCATTTAATTAACATATCGCTTTCAATTAAGTTTGACCAGGATAAACCCCCTAAAATTTTTCGTTATATTAACAAGTCAAAACTTTAACGGTGGAGAGGTAGTAAAGTCATTACATTAAATTTGTGCCCTAAAAAAGGCTTTACAAATCGCAAGGTACCAGCAATAAACTACTTGGCGTTTTTTAAATATGCATTTATTTCTTTATTTGGCACTATGCCGGCAGCCTTAGCCCAGCCTTGAGGTTCAGTATATTTTTTTACTAGACCATGACTGTCCAAATAGAATCTGTTCATTCCCGTGGTCGAATACTTAGAAGCGCCCACAAAAAGGCCCCGTCAAAAGTGAACGCATGCCTCAACTAGTCATAAAAAAAAAGTAAAAATAGCGGTACCGTTACAATCCAGAAGGAACGCGTCCCAAACTGGAAAGCATTGGCTTCGACGATCCAACGTGACGGGGAAAGGGGAGTCATTCACGCTGCGCTCGCTGCATTTACTGTGAGGAATTTATCTATTCATTGTTATGACTATTTGAATTTGCATGATTTTGAAATTCATCCGTTTTTGATCTTAGTGATATAAGTCATTGACATTTCTTACAACTAAAAAAACTTTGGTAAAGTATTGGCATACCATTCTATATCTTACGTTAAATAATCACAAAACTTTTAACTATTTCTTCGAACGGTTTTCAGCTAAAAAACCCTTCATAAATATATAAACACTCGCCTTCGTTCCCAGAGTGGGGTAGGCCGAGCTACAGAATTACCTACAACTCTAAAAACGTAACCACATTTTGCACAAAAATACCGACAGGTCAATAAATCAAAATTGATCTAAGTAGTTCCAAACAAAGATAATAGGGAAAAAATGATTCGTGTTAATTATATGTACACTAATAATAAGGTATTTAAAGGTTATACTTCCTATTGTCATAGTATGCGTACTAAGTATTTTAAAACTACGGCTATAAAAGTCTATGGCCAATCTTAAATGTGAAAATGCCAGCAGTACTGCAGTGGGAAAGAGTTGTTAGACAAGACATTGTTTTCTTAGTTTTGGGAACATGTTAAGGGACGGAACGCTTTGTGCGGGAGTTTGACTTGAAAATTGACAGATTTTGACCAAGTAATTTCTTACGTAGACAGTTTTATACTAGCAACTCATCTGCAATTCCGTCGGCGAAGAACAATAACCGCTAATCCATAGATGATAATTTAACTATATTACTGATGGTAGGACCTTGTGTAAGTGCCGTAAGGTCCATCACTACCACCACCTTATCCTTTAACCTACTGCCAAGCAGCAGTGTTCGCACTGTTGTGTTCCAGTATGGGGAAAAGACAACTGGTGAAATTACTAGCAGAGAGGAATTCCACCTTAGTCCTCAAGGCAACGCATTTGGAGTCTTAGGATAGCGGTCATGAGATTGATAGCTTGAGAATTTAAGTATCTATAGGTCTCTTACCATCAGATGCCCTCTGTCCCGGTGCTTTCCTTTTGGCATTTTTTTAGTGGGATTGGATCAGGTGGTTATTCGAAACGTGTTTGTATTAGGTTACTGGCACAGGTTAGTATAGATAACGTAAAGTTCATAAAATGTAAATGAACGTTCATTTCAATGGGGATAGAGAATTTGATACTCGACCTGTATCAGTTTCTGTCTCTCTCTTAAACCAATTCGATACCAATGGTTTGTTCCTGTGCTTACCCTTGGAATTTATCATCAAATCAATTTAATATATTTTGCATTTTAAAATTTTGCAAATAATAATAGTTTTAATAAAGGACAAGGCATTTAAGTAAGAAATGTTACAATTCATTGTAGAAATAAGAAAAAAAACAGAAGTATTTAAACATACATAGAAAGAAAAGAGGGTCCCAAAACCAATCCCAATTAAAAGAAAAGCAGGCACATCGTGCATTATCAGTGTATGAAAGATAAGGCTCAGAATCGGGTAGAATGAATGTTAAGTCACCGACACGAACAAAGCTCTAAAATTAACTAAGAGCTTTGTTCTGATCGGTGAAGAAATATGAATTCATAATTCAATGATAAACACGTAGTTACTATATCTTTCTGATTCTGACAACCCACCCAATCTTTTCAAAGATGATGATGCTATAACATTCTTGGTTGTTCCTTAACAAACGCAACTATAACTATGCCGTTACCTCAGGGTTGGCCACGGGTACAAGTAATTCATTTAGGGTTGCCATCTCTACAATCTGGTAACCAGGACAAGGAGTGTGATATCCCCGGATTTTGGAGCTTAGGAACCCGAACATGTCAACCGTTTTGTTAATGTTACTCAGTGATATGTATAAGGAATAGGTAGATGAGTTGCAATCAGTGACTTAAATTTTTTTGAACCCGGTATACAAATAAATCTGCGCCCGGCCTCGTACGTTCCTCGGACGCCCTTTAACTAGGACAAATCCGGGAAAATCGGGACGGATGGCAACCCTAAATTCACTTAAGTGTTGCGACCTTTTGAGTTTAGTGCTAGGCACGTGCTAATGATTCCGTATGAAATTAAGCTTTCATGTGTTAATTGCAAAGCGGTCACGGTGGTCATCTCTTTGTATTTAATTACACTCAAATTAAGCATGCAGTAACAAAGAACAAGCTTTTAATAACACGTGTTTGGCTTATGTAGTCAATGTAATGTAAGTTATCATGTATCTATTTTTCATTTCACCAATTTCGATAAGACAAACCTTGTGACACCTCCCTTGTCGAAATCAGGCCATCTGTTCAGCCTTTAGATGGGAACAAATAACCATACATACATACATACATACAAGTCGCAAACACCATCCTCCTCCGGCAGTCGGATTTAGTAAATCAAGTCAAGAAAACCGCGTCAAGAAAACCGATAAAATCTTGTAAATTTCCTACTACATAGATAAAGCTGATAGGGAATTAGTGGCAGTTTCCAAAATATAATATATCTCTTACGTTATCTACAGACAGATGCGGAAAATTATATGAAAATAGGGGCAACTTTTGTATGAGCGAAATATGTTTGGCACAATGTATCGTTTCCCAACTGTTTCATTTGCCAACCCGCTTTTTTTCTGTAACCGTAAATGTTTTAGGATTTTTATGAAAACTAACCTAACCTATAGGGATCTAAACGATATTACTGAAATAAATCCCGAAATGTTTACATTTACAGAAAGAAAATTGGGTTGGCAAATGAAACATTTAAGAAACGATACATTTGGCCAAACATATTTCGGCCAAAGGGCAGGATAACGAAAAATTGATTTACCTCATTATATCTCCAGCCTGAACTGCCAATTGGAACCAGCTTTCAAATAATATTAGTTAATAGTATTTTGAAACATTGTTTGTCCAAAAGCCGCAGGATTACTTAACCCACTTCTTTTCCGCTGCACTCGGCGTCCAAAACGAGAATAGAGCCAGCCAACGACCTTTTTATGTATGATACACAACAAACTCGCTTCCTGGACAAACTGGCTTCGCCGCCGAACAGCCTGCAGGATATCTCGCACTTGATTTTGGAACAAACCAGTCAAATTCAATAAAACTAGATACGATAATCCAGTTTAAATCTATATTTTAAGTTCTTAGAGACTAACAGCCGCCTGCCGCACCCAGAGTTAGTTAATGAAGATTAAGTCGTTCTTTATTGACGATTATTCATACACAAGTAAAAAAAAGGCAGGAGTATTTTTTCAAAAATGTATTTGACTAGGTACAGCGGTAAATTGGCGTTTGGTGAGTATCGAATTTTGTAATTGAAAAAGACAGAATATTGTCAAGTTGTTAATATACTCGTAGCTAGGACTTGCACGATTTTTGTCCTAATACGATGTACAGCCGCGGTATGAAAAGGTTCGTCACTTTTGGACCTTAATCACGTTGAAATAGAATCGAAAAGTGACGAACCTTTTCATATCGTGACTATACATACAATTTTAGACAAATAATTGGGTACTTTATATTTATTTTACCTTTAAAGTATCGAATAACTCAGCTATAATTTCCATAGTTGGCGAAGGCATTGTTATTCTTTTACATGGCAGGTAATAAAGTATATTGAAACCTAAAAAATAAATTTGTCGGGTTAGAATAGCACCACTCCATGTCTTCCCGTGGAACCCGTAAGAGGCGACTAAGGGAATAAAGGCTTGTAGTACTGTTAGGCGGTGGGATTGCAACCTGTCTCTAATACACTAGTAAACATCTTAGCCTGATGGTGTAAATGGTGGTGATGGTTACAGAATTATCAATAACCTTTTAGAGTTGCTGGTAATTCTGTAGCACTGCCTACCCCACTCTGGGAATGAAGGCGTAAGAGTAAGTTATTTGGTTATTTGTCAAAGTGGTTCGTTTAAGTAATTTACACAGAATTGTTGCTGGCTATGTAATGGTACTAATACATCCTAATGAACAAGAAACCGTTGATCTCATGAAGTAATCTAAGGGTGGTCGTCACACGTCATCAGTTTGTTGGTACGGTTCCACGCCAGCGCGTCGACTTTCTCGATCATCAGCACTCTTTCTTCATTGATCGATGGAACACTGTTCCGGACCACGGGTTTGCTTTTTACACGACAGCGGAAGAGTTGCGGTTGCCATGGCGATCGTTCTTGATGAGCTTTCCTATTTAAGTCCCAGTTGCATTTCGAAAGCATTGAAACTTGTTTTTCTAGTGTTTTTAAAGTCAAATACGTGTTGTAACTACTCGCATGCTTTTGTTGTGATTATAAATTTCTCGTGTTTTATGGTAAGATAAGATATCAAGAAATTATAAGAGGTCTAGGTGTAAAATTTGACTCTAATAAAAAAAAGGAAAATGGAATATCTTGTAGACTATGTTAACTACTTATCGTAATCAAAATAGTCATTGAGTCCCATCGAAAAAAAACTTGAGAAATATATAAATTTCATGGATAACTCAATCAGACTTTAAATCTAATCCTAAAGCTATATTAACTACGTAAAAACAATGTGAGAAAGGCATGCTAACTAGACATTTTAGTATACCTACTAGACGATAACAGCACAAACAAAAACCTCAACTTTCTAATGAATTGCTTATACGCACTATGAGTATAATCAGTTACAAAAAGCAACGTTTGCACAAACGCAAACGTCAATGGAAGCTATGAGAGAACATCAATGTCAATAACCTAAGAAAAATTACATAAGCCGCGCGGAGGCGGCGCGTTGCGTAGCGATCGCATCGGGCGAGACACCGCGCGCTGATGAGGGGGTGGAATAATAAACCCGCAACAGGCGTGCGATATGACGAGTAATCGGACACGTACTTAAATTTGGGACGTCTTAAGTGTGACAAATAGCCAGTAATAAGGACCACAATTTTTAGCGGAATGCTACCTTATTACCATCACCATATTATCTTTTAAGCAATCGCTAAGTAGCTGTGATGGCACTGTTGTTTTCCGTCCGGTGCGGGGATAAGACCACCAGTGAAATTACTAGCACATAATTCTACCTAAGTCCTAAGGGTTGGTAATGCGTTAGCATTCTTAGAATTGCAGTTTGTAGACTTGAGAATGCAGAATGTCTACGGGTCTCAGATCCCATTTACCATAAGGTGCCCTGTGTGCTCGTGTGCCTTCTCCTTGCCACTAAAAACGTTTGAAATGTTCGGCATTTCCCTGCTGAACCGTTACAATTATCAAGTTATTATTGAAGCAGCGGCTCCTGATGAGAACTGCTCTGATAAGCTTGATTTATATGATAGCTGACTAGTTCTGTGAGTCCTATATAGTGCTTTCACCCGACTTTTTCCAGTGGTTTGTAAGTAGCACTGCGGGCGGCGGCGGGCGACGCGGGCGCATCAGCGCGAAGAAAAGTGGCGCGCACTGCTTCTCTCAGCCTCAGCGGCGCGCGCGCCGGCGCCGCGCATTGCTAGTAGGAAAGTTGCTTATGACGTCGGTAAGTGTCACGTTGAACCAACGTGAACTCGCCGCGTACCCGCCTGTCCTACTCGCAAAATTGTCATTCTATCAATCCGTCACTACGACACTATCTTCGACATCTGACGGGTACACTCGCAACGTTTAAGCAACACGACGCGCTCTTACCGTTGTACGGTATAATACGAGGGCTGCCTTTTAAGTTCTGTCGTTTGCAAACCTCCCGTGATTGCATAAAAAAGAACTAGTGTCATCTTAAAATATTTGAATTTAGAATTCGAAAACAAAAGAATGACTCGAAATCGGCCCAACCGTTTTAGTACAGCGTTCGTTCAAAGTTGACAAGTCAGTTGTGAAAATGGAAATTTCGAAGGAAAATTTACGTGCGATAATTTTTTAAAACTTCAAAAGGGGCTTAACGCGACTTCAGTGCTTCGAAGAGTTGACTACGGTTTTCAATGATAAAGCACCATGCCTCCGGACTGTGGAACGCTGGTATTTAGAATTTCAACGTGGTTGCTCTAGTCTTGGTGATAGACATCGTGAAGGTCGACCAAAAACAGCCGTAACCCAGGAGAACATTGATGCTGTACGGCAACTGATCGTCGAAGATCGCCATGCGACATACCGTGAGATAGAAGCTTCCTTAAGTATTTCAGGGACCAGTGTTCACAGTATTTTGCACGATCACTTAGGCGTAAAAAAGTTGATCTCACGCTGGATACCACATTTACTCAGTGAAGACCAAAAAATGGCTCGCGTTCGATGGTGTCGCAAAACTCTGCGGCAATTCAACCGAGGAAACTCGAAACATGTTTACGACATTATCAGTGGTGACGGATCTTGGATATATGCCTACGATCCCGATTCTAAACAGCAGTCGACTGTTTGGGTGTTCCAAGATGAGCCAAAACCGACCAAAGTAATACGCTCACGGAGCACTTCGAAAAACATGGTCGCCACGTTTGTGGCGAAAAGTGGCCACGTTGCCACCATCGTGCTCGAGGATCGTAAAACGGTTAATGCTAACTGGTATACCACTGTCTGTTTACCAGAAGTCATCGGCGAGTTTCGAAAAAATAACCCAAGACGTCGTATAAGACTGCACCACGATAATGCGAGCTCGCACACCGCTCGGCAAACAATTGCGTTTTTAAAAGAGCAAAACGTCGAAATTCTGGAACACACTCCGTACAGTCCAGACTTAAGCCCTAACGATTTATTTACTTTTCCAAAAATCAAGCAACGACTTCGTGGTCAACGGTACCAGACGCCTGAAGAAGCCGTTGAGGCATACGAAACGGCCATTTTGGAGACCCCGACTTCGGACTGGAATAAGTGTTTCGAAAACTGGTTCGATCGAATGAAAAAGTGTATTACATGTCACGGTGATTACTTTGAAAAACAATAAATACCATTTAACACTTAAATTGTCTTTAGTTTTTCCAAACGACACAACTTAAAAGGCAGCCCTCGTATTTGACCTGATGAATCACTTGAATAATGACTGACATTATTTTAAATGATCCCAAAACGAAGATTCGATTCGGCAGTTATCACCTGTTATTTTAACATTTAAATGCGATGTTTATACTGATCCTTTGACACCGATGAAGTCATATGCGTCGTTATTTTCGACTGAATATCGTTTTGCTGTAATTTGAAGTGTAAATGAATCACAAAATGCTCAAAAAACGGACCTATAATGAAGAGTTGAGTAATAAGCGTTTATTTGTATATGACAAAGAAGCAAAAAGTTTAATTACCTTTACTTGAATAAGGTTAAACAACCGCTCAACTTGAAAACAAAATGTTTTAATTTTGATTCATTAGATAGATACGAGTAACGAATCGTTTGACAGAACAGTGAGTCAACCTTTAACGCTCACAAAGCCTTCTTACTTAAACAAACCGTAATTTTACCCTACCAGATTGAAAAGAGCGATATTTATTAATCTTCATCTCGTTTGTAGTTCCGGGGGCGGCGCAAGCGCGTGACGCGAGTCGTCGGCCTCTAGCTGGGTAAGGGTGAGCGCACACACGCCGTTTTGTAAAGATTTAGTAGCTAGCAGATAGCAATTTAAATCGATGTTTTTTTTCTATAACAATAACCTTCATATTTGCTAGTCTTATGGTGCAACAATCTTGTCTTGTTGTCTTGGCCTCCTAAACTGGTTCACGCTGGTTCTACTAGTATCAGTTTGGTACAGTTTCTTGCCAGTCGCCAGCTTTGAGTTCATACAGAAAAGTCATGAAGTTCACGCCAAAGTTAATAAATTAACAAAATATCAGGGGACACTGACACATGGCACTGGCACATATGGTCCTCGAATTGTTTGTTTCTCGGATCTCCCTTGCTATCTAGTCTGTAACGATAGAGTCGCACTGAGCGACCAGCGAGAAAGTACAACTTGTGCTACCCGTGCAGGGGTGATACTTTCCCTATGTGTATTAGTATTGGGTAGTGTCAGGCTGTTCGCATCGCATCCGTCCGTAGATTAAAATTAGATGTAAAACGAGCTTGTAAACGAGATTTTTCGTGATTATATTTACTAAGAAGCCAGCACTTACTGGGGGCAACGCAGTGCCACATGAGTATTCCATGTTACGACATTTTTCGTAGACGTTGCCTTCGAAACATAGATGCAAGGGTTTACCTCGATTGCCGTTATACGATATACGACTCATATGGAGATACAAGGGTGGATACGTGTATTCCTTTATAAGTACTGATATTTTTGTATATAACGAGACAAAACCTGATCAGGAGAAAAAGGTGGTTTATCATTTATTATGTAATAATATTGATGTCAAATTGCAATATAACAGTAAAAAACATTTACTTTTAGAAAATTACTGCTCCCTAATTGTTAGCAAATAATTACAGTATTTGCAAAAAGCATGTAGACTACAAAAATCACGTCTGTAATTGTATTGTTTTCTTTTTCCTTTTCCACAAGAAAAACAGGTACATTTCAAATGATATTACTACTGCGTCGTAATTTAAATGCACGCTTGCATTTACAAGGAAGTTTGGACATGAGGAAAACAAAGGAACATACAGGCCAGATAACAAGTGGCTCATAAAAAAATCCAACCTTAATACAGCAATCTCAGAATTGCCGTCTCAAGTCTGCAAATGCGTTGCTAACCCCGAGGACTGATATGGAATACCTCTATGCTAGTCATTTGGTTTCGGCTATTGTCTTGCTAGGCAGTATAGAACCGGTCGGTGTGCGCGCACCCTAACGCAGTGTGGTGGCGAAATAGAGGTCATTGACAAGGCTAGCTCACGCCGCCGAGGTGCGAATCATTTCAATTCAATTAACAACACTTTTTGCTCCAAACTAGGCACTAGAATTATTTGTCTAGTTGCTACAAATAGGGTTACTATACGTTACGTTTATAAAGGATATTATTTAATTTGTTTGTATGTAATACATGTAACGTAATCGAAAACAAAGATTATTATGATAATAAAACTCCTAGGAAAAATCGTAATTCATGTATATTAGATATAATTTTGATAAATTATGCCATAATGCAAATCTTCAAATGAAGCTCTTGTGACCATAAAATAATTGTAATAAGAAATTTAACATTTATCTTCTTTCTTGTCGTTATCACTCTTGCTTGACAGAGTGGTCGTGGTCATCACTTCAGGTGTTGGTGGCAAGCCTCACAACACGCCGCCACCCTTCTCTGATGGCCGCCTTCCTCGTGCAGTCATGTAGTGATGATGAGCCATTTACTGCCGCTTTTATCAGGGTGGTGATTCTCTGAGCAACGACGGTCGGACGGACGGACGAGTGAATGTCCAAGCGGCGAGTTTAAGTAGTCCAGTCAGTGGGAACAAAATATATTTTAGCGCGTGCATTTTCAATTTAGCAGCATGGTTTCTGCCGATGGATTGAACGTATATGGCTGCTTAATTGAAAATGCACGCGCTAAAATGTGTTTTGTTCGCTCTGACGGGACTACCTAAACTCACCGCTGCGATTTCGCTCGTTCGTCCGCCCGTCCGTCGTTTTTGAGAGAATAACACCCCTCACCAGCCCACCTCATTAAATTTAAAATATTTATACATGATTTAAAATTCAGCTTATCTGTGCCTAATTGATGACCAAGTAATATTAGGAAGAAATTGTTTAAAAGTAATGAAATAAATGAATTTGATATGTTTTTTTAGCAAAAAGTGTTTGTTGATACTGCTTTATCAGCGATTTATACTTCCAAAAATTATAAGTTCACAACCTAAGAAGTTACAAATTATGAAATAACAAATAACGTAACAAATACTGTCTTAGAGTAGGGCTACACTATATGTCTTTAGAGTTTCATAAAAAGGTTTTCTTATAAAATTCTATAGACGTTCGTGTGAATTAATTTATTTTTTGGAAATTCCAAACTGCAATCATCAGTATAAAAAACGGATACTATCAAAAAACTTACTGGACCCAGTCTTTTAATTAAATAGAAAATACCCCAAGTGTGTGGGTTTTGCAATTAACATCCGGGCTTCTACAAAATTGCGTCTCTCATTACTATTTTGGCACCATTTTATGATATATTGACAGACTTCATAACGGATTTGTATTGTGCATAGCCCATAAACAAACAATTCCTTTTGATGCCTAGACAATGGTCTGAGGATAAGAATCGAAATGATTGACATCACCGGTTGAGGTTTAAGGCAGGATGTGGATTTGGCAGGCATATTTTGCTAAGCAAAGTGATGATGGAATATTATATTGTTGACTAAAAGTCAATGTATAGAAAAGTAGTGTAAGGGTTGAGGCATTGTATTATTGCTAAATATTATAAAGATACTACGGTTGAGAGCTCTAAATAAACATTTAAACAATTACCCCCTTACTTATAAACGTGGAACAAGCTTGGAATAGTTTATGCCATGCTTTGTCCTTATCTGTAATAGGCTATTTGACAAGGTGAAAAAAAACGTAATAATTATGTATATTCATATAAATTATGAGTTTTAAAATCGATTTAAGGTATTCTTACTTAAAAAAAAATGATCTTTTATCCAAAAAACCACGATAAAACTTGATAATTTTTTTATCTGTAGCCATTTTATCGAAAACGGCGCCGAATCCATGATGACGTCAAGGGTCGGTAAATATCACAGATTATAGGATGTCTGTATATTCTATATGACAGTTGACGTTTGTTTGTTTTTCTGGCTTTGCTATGATTAGCCAATGTCAGTTTGTTTATGTATTGACCACTGACGTCACTGATTCCTGTGCGACGCCATCTTGCCCAAGAAAGCGTTTTGGCGGCATATTTTAAAAGTGAATTTTTATTTCCTTTTTTTAGACGAAAAACATAAAAGAATTTAAAATTACCACTTTTGGAGTACTCAATAAACACCAACAAATAATCGGAGATGGTCCAAACCAAAGAATCGGAGGAACCAAATAATCAATATTATTACATTTATTACTTACTTATATTGTAAATTATAGTCCTTATTAAGAAATGTTTTTTCTTACAGCATTCAATTTCTTCTTTTTCTGATAGTGCAGACGTAAATTTTTAACCCTGATATATTTTTGTACCTATTAAAAAATAAATGCCTAGATTATGTTACGTCTAATAATGAAGTATCACAAAAAGGAAATTATTTAATTATTTAAACTGTATTGCATAAACAAGTACACATAGTGCATTTAATGCCTTAAGGCATTGTTTACCTGTCAACCGTTAGACCAATAGAGGCTAGTGCTGAATGTAATACGTCTAATCGATAAATTACATTTATACGAGTACGTAACATTTATAAACTATGGAATTATATAAAAACACATCAGTCAGTATTTACACTTTAGAATGCCTCAATCCCTTCGTGGAAAGTATATTAAAATAAATAAGGTTTATGGTCAGGGCACTCGTGAGGCTTCGATCGCCGAACAGGCACGTGGTGGAAAACTGCGCCCGGGCCGCGAACGAAACGAAAATTTGTCAGGTCAACGACCCGCGGCCCGCAGCCGAACGCTGATTCACTTTTCATCCACGCTCGCTGCCTCCGCTTTATTTTTAGTGAAATGAAAATGTTTGATGCTTTATATGTACATATAGAGATGGTGTTACCTTAATTCAGGTGGAAGCCTAGTTTTCTTTCGAAAAAAGTAACCTAATGGCAAGTCGTATATGGTACAGAGTTGGTACTAAACATATCTTGCTCGGACCCTTAACAAACTGCAATTTTAAATTAGGGATTCAAATTGCAGTTTGACTGTTTTTTAGATTTATTGATTAAAAGTTAGAACTTTTTCTAAATTCATATACTCGAGCTTATTACTTTTCATTCCTGTAAGAACTTTACTGAAAGATGATATCTTATTCAGGAGAAATGTAACAGATCGGATGAGTACCATGTATCAAGAGCAGAATTTTATTGTAACATTGTCTTACAAATTTGAAATGCGACCCGATAATTATTATTAAATACCTAATAATTAGCAAAAACAGATCTAAAACAAATCGGAAGTCAATATTAAACAAGGGCAATTAATAAAAAATACTTGGCAACAGTAAACGTAACCGAAATGCAAGTGTTTTCAACACTTGTACAAACAGAGGTTTAACAAGTTTAGTATGTATATGATGGCGAGATCAAGAGTTTTACTTTTCTGAACGCGGGTCGACGACCTCGCTGTTGACGTTTGGCGGGAAGCTGCCATTTTGCGCGCGAACAACTGGCGCGAGGCGGTCGCTCGAAGATCATGAACCCCTGGTACTTGTGAAGAGTATACTGATAAAAAATATCATTTTGAGTTCAATCACCTATTTGTGAAGAAAGAGAGGCGGATGCAAATGTTTGGTTTAATTAAAAATGGTTCTTTGAAACCACGATTCTATCTACATGAAGAATTACCTAATACCCATTTGCAGATATCCACTGATAAATACATTTTGTAGATAATCTGTTAAATAAGTGGAGTAAAACAATCTAGGAGGTATAATGCTAGTACCTATTTAGTACATTTACACACTCGATTTGTTACATTTTTGGACTGTCACATTTAAACTTCATAACATCATAACTAGCGTTGTCTTGTCTTTTTTTTCTAGTTTGTAAATGCTATTAACACAAAAAAGACAAATCTAGTTTTATACTAAATCTAGATTTAACTCAGGCAGTTCCACCCGTTATTCCACAGCTAAATTGTACTTGCTAAAACAAAAATTGTATGTTATTTCAGATCCCCTAATTAAATTCTTTAATATAAATATAAATTACACATTTTAGTAAAATAAGGTTTTGACTTTACGTTTCAGTTTCCTTTGTTTTGCATAAGACAAGAACAATATAACACTGTTGATCCAAAAGAATGCTGACTGAAGCCTTTACTTATCATACTGCGAAATGGACCCGTTATTTTGGAAACAGTAAAATCAGTGTATTTATTTGCACGATCTCAATCGTTTTATTGATTCTGTTGCATTGAGTACCCATAATAGTTATAATAGGATTTCTATTTAATAGGCAGGTACATGATGTTCCCGTAGAAAGGAAAAAAATCAGGAAGCTGCGACAGTACTGTAATACATTCCAAACGAATGGTTAGATTATAATTTATCAAAAGTATAATTTAGATATGTGAATTCGGACGTTGATTACATGTCGAATTCGTGTGATGCTGTAATAGTTTAGAATGCCGAAACAATATTGATAGTTATAATTAACTTTTTTTTCTATATTGAAGAGTCGTTGCTCGGGGCCTAAATTGGACACTGCTTCAAAAACATTGTTTTCAATCTTTTTCTGTCAAAATAATGTAAATTGTTAAGGTAATGTCGGTTGTAAAATTATAATCCAGTAACTAAAGTATGTATACCCTGGTAAGAATCAAGTTCGAAACTCTCGCGCGTGCCCGTTGATGTCGTTTGCTCCGGACCTATCAAGAGCCTTGTTCTTACCCGCAGTTAGTATTTTAATCCTTTGGCTCGATTTGTGACATTCATTGATAAATGAAATAAGTAAGAGAGCTTGGGTATTTATTAAAATTATACCTTATTCTATTTTTTATGCAATAATTTAGCATTTTTTAGTTTCGTGTAACTTTACTTTAAATGATACTCGCACACTAAGAAACAATTTTTTTTTTCAAAATTTGATAAATATTGTTTAGAACTACCCATAAATATATATTACCCATAAATAATTATACTCACCTACATGATATTTATCTTTAAGAATAACTATAAAATGAAATTCTAAGCCATAGTTGCAAATACATGGGATAATCCACACTATCACAAATAACTTAAATACTCAGCATCTACGCAGCATTGAAAAACCAAGTTTGCTGTGTTGTGCTTATTAATTAATTAATTATTAATTCGATCAAAGATACTCACGATTTTTTTTTGTAATAAAACCAGTAAGTATACAACCTTTTTCAGGGATGGAAAGCAGAAAGTGATTGGTTTTATATTTCAAATAACAAACTCAATATGTTGAAATAAGCTGACGAAAACAATATAGAACATAGCTTAACCCCTCTTCTGTCGAAGGTGGAAAATGATTAAGTTCTAGTCTTTTCGGATTATGATATAGTCTTAAAAAATACAAAAAAGATCTAAATTCTGAGCACAGATCTGTGACCAGACACAGTTACATAGTGGCGTAGCCAGAGAAAAAGCTTTGCATAAAGTTTTTCAAAGGTACAGAAAACAAATATGTCATTGAAACCAACATAAAGTTAAATATAAAAACTATAATGGTATCTGGCGCCACTAAGTATAAAATAAGATATCGCGACAACTCCGGGAAGGCTTATCGCATTAAGTGCCCGGCTTCCTGATTTCCATTCAAAATGTTCCCTATATCGAGTTCTCGGCATATGTTATCAATAAAAGATGGCGTCGTGCAAAAAGCTCCGTTTCCGCATTGGATCGCTTGCAGCTAACCGTAAACCGTACATGCACCGCATGATTATTTACATGATACTTACTTTATATTATGGAAATATATTTGTATAATTTTGTTTTTGTATTAGCTTATTACATTAACATCTAGATTAATATTATAAAGAGGAAAGATTTGTTTGTTTGAATTGAATAGGCTCTGAAACTACTGGACCAATTGAAAAATTATGTCACCATTATCCTTGATGAACATACGCTGTTTTATTTATCTGCGCGGACGGAGTCACGGGCAACAGCTAGTTAACAATACTCGCATAAGACAACCGGTAGAGGCATTCCATCTTAGTCTCAGGATTGTAGTCTTAAGATTGTAGTCTTGAGAATGCAAATGTCTACGGATTACAGATCCTAATTACCACCAGGGGCGATTGCGTAATAAAGTGCAAGCTAATATTCAATATTAGTGGTTTTGTCAGAATTTTTAGTAATAGTCTGGGTTTGTACTTTATTATGGAATAGGCCCCAGGTGGCCTGTGTATTCGGTTGCCTTCTCCGAGTTATAAAAATAATAATTTAGATGTTGCTATTTCTCAAGTCACGAAAACGTGTGTTTGTTCTTTCAGGAATACGCATTCAGCTTTATTAGAAAATGCAACCTAACGAATTCTATGCATATAGAGCGTCTAATGCATAACATTGCTTTGCCAAGTAGTGTCTAATAAAGCCACACAAATAATTTGAAATATAGGTTTACGATAAATTTCGCCTGCAAGATCTAGGGCGTGCTATGATGTGTCAAAACCTGGTTCCAGGCAGTGAAAGGAACAGCGCTATAGCAGTTATATATTTATCCCATTCACTGCCTGAGATTTGGTAAGTTCTTGCGCCTTATAATACGAGTATAGTCAATAATTCACCCCTGACTTTTGTTATTTTCATTTTCTTTCCTATTTCGGCAAAGCTAGATTTAAAGAAACCGCATGATGAGTATGGCAATGTCATTGTAGAATATATGCTGCATGTTGTATAGTCAAGATTGTTTAGCAATTTGACGTAATACGTAAATAAGCCGTGTTATCAATTTCCCGACTTGACACGTCTAATGACATTTGGAAAATGTATAACCCGGCATATTGACGTATTACGTCAAACTAAACAATCGAATTCCTCGAATGTACATTAATGATTCAGCATCTTCATGAACAAAGATTCATCTGTCAAGTGACACGTGTCACGCTAAAAGGCTGTAGTCGTCATGGCGGTGTTTCCGCATAGCAGGCCGCCGGCGCAGTGATCGCTGCACTCGCGGCGTTTCCGCGTGCGCCCGCGCAGCCACACGACATGCAGAGGTGCAGGACCTTTTGCTGCAACAAAAATATTTAATATCTAAATATATAAAACAAAAAATTGACTTAGTGACTGACTGACATATCAATGCACAGCCCAAACCGTTGGACTGGCACTTGGAACTTGGAGGGAATTTTCCTCAGATATCGAAGGGATTAAAGTGGGAGAAGTGGAAAACTAATTCTACGTATACGCATTTGTTGTTTATTTTCCCGTTTGTACAATACATTATTTATTTACATACATACATACATGTACTCAATTATTCGTACAATTTATTTTGACCATGTGGATGAGGTCCTTTATTATGGTATGATTACATAGACATTTATTTATGAAGTTATAAACACTAAGTGCTTTGAAACTTGAGCTTTTATGTCAAATAACGCTCACTACAATGAAAAAATCAAAGGTTAGGCAACGCAAAGATTAACCATTAAATTTCCAGCATTCTTTCAATATAAAACTTTAGCAGTGACATTTCAGATAAATGTCAAGTAAAAGCCTTACGTGGGTTGGCGACGCCTGCCGCCACCGGCGAGTAGCGGTTCGCAAGGTTCAGGTTCACTCGCGTTCATTGCCATAGTTTTGTAACCCTTGTGTAACTCGGGCCCTTCGCCTCTCACTTGGACTCGTTACTTATTATTGCACTCGCCCATTATTTATTTGTTTACCAATCGCTAAGGCCATAATATTGAAGTGTAAAATGCCAAATGATGGTTCTCGAACATTCTTTAGGCACATATAAGTAGTTCATAGTCAAGTAAGGCTGTTTTCAGTGTAAAGGTGTACCAAGTTAAATGTCTAAAAATGGTTTTTATTTAGATATTACTACAAATAAAAGATGACCACAGTTACACTACGTCGATCCCGTTTTAGTTTCAATTCGATGTAAACAACTTTCACATTTTCTTTCAGATTTTTTGTTCATAGTTTTTATATTGATGCAACTATTTTGGACACCTAGTAAATTGAAACAACTATGAAACACTGTCTTTAACATTTAGCTGAGTATTAAATTTAAATAAAATATTACAATATTGATCAGTGTGTCTGTACATAAGGCAGTGCGGAATGTTTAATTGAGCGGTAGGCTGCGTCTAGCGGGCGTCGACCCCGCCTGCCTTTCGAGAGTATCGAACCGCGCCATTACGTCACCCGCGCAAGCCTCCGCGCCAGGGCTGCCTCTGCACCGCTGGTCATGTGGCCTAGGGATTATACCATACATTATAATAAATCCTGTTTATCACAGATTCATAAAATAATCATCAACGATCGAAGTGACAACACATAATTGCTGATAAGGTAGGCTGCCACAGAACCGCCAGAACATGATATCTTTCGGTTAGAAGTCAGGAGACTGGATAGCCAGGAGACGGTAGAAACCGCGGCAAAGCGTTCGAGGCTAAAAAACTATCATCCATATGGTAACTTTACTAACCTCTTGATAAACGTATTTCTTCATGTGATTTGCCAATAATATCTAGAATACTAAAAATATATTAAGTTAGTCCGAAATGAAAGGGTACCCAGGAAGATGTCCTTATAATTAGGAATTTTAGAAGAACGGATAGTATTCTACAACCGCTAGGACTTAATATATTATTATTATTATTATATTTTGTTTTATGTGTTCTACTAAACTTTAAAATTGTACTTTTAGTTATATTTTATTCAATTAATTTACGCTTTGGATTTTATTTCGTAATGTTTTATAAAAAAAGATTTTTATAGAAATTAAGATGCCCTGGATTTTGCCTGCATCAATACTAATATTCATTCAGATAAACACATGCAAATTGAATACGTACAAACGTTGGCGTTCACCATGCAAAGTCGCCTGTTCTTAGTTTTATCTATATTTTATTTATATGTCATCTATTTATTCTTATGTAATTAAGCAACGCCTGCTTTAGCAAACTAGCAACAGATCCTCACTTCGTTCCAAAAAAAGGCCTATTTTTGAAACCGATTTGATAAACAAAAACAAACACAATTTGACTTCTAATCAACACTAGGTATTATCGAAGTGTAGTAATTCTAAAAAGCAAACATTTCCTCACACAAAACTGCACATTCCCAGTTTAAAGTAAGGTTTAGTAATATCTTTTAAAGTGACCAAAAGCTTTAAAATAAAGATTCCTAATTATAAATTACAAATAACATGCAGCTAACCCTTAAATAAGTGATTTAATTATTGTGTGCCTTGTTACGTAGGATCCATCCTACATCATGCTTAAATATTCAATAGCTTTTATGTTTAAAGTAAGAGACTTGTATTAGTTGGCTTTTGTTTAGGTTTTGCTTTATTAAGTAATCGCATAGTTTTTTGGAATATGCTCTGTAATATTCTGATGATTTATATTGTAGGTACAATAAAAATACCGAAATAGTATTTGACTCACAAGATATAATTAGTGAAAGTGAGTTATCAAACAGATATCATCAGAATCATGTTAGCTCGCTATCAAATTTTTAGCATGGTCTAAATTTCTAACGTTATTTTTGCGTTTGATGACTCAGTACGAAAATAAAAGTACTTTGTTTTTTCTAACTATGGATTAGTTCCATCAAGTAAGAGTATTTAAATAAACAGCGTGTTTATGCGCCAATACGAAACTCATTACGACAACTTTACTGCCTTAGACACAAACTTTGATAACGTGTTTTGATGCGGGAATCGATGATTCAATGGTTATCTTTATTGTGATGTTGTAAGACTTTTTCAAGACGATTGTCAGGAAAAAAATCTGTATAATGTACAGAACTAAAAAAGATAAATCGTTTCGTTTATCAATAATATATTTGATATCGCAATGAAATTACGTTACAAAGTATCAGGGGGGTAATTATGACATGGTTTTGCAGTACATTTAATGGCGAGCGTAAAGGACAGAGCTATAGAAGTTATAAAGCTCTGTATTGTTCTCTCAGTGTAAACAGAACTGCATAGTTATGTCATAATAACCCCCCAGTTCTATGTCTAAAAAACGATTTAATATGATTATAAAAACTAGAAAAACTACAAGTATATGAACAAACAGTAACGCTCGCGTTTTGTTCGTGTAGGAATATTTTATCGTTTATAGTCCTTTGGGTTTATTCTCGTACAGCCGACTACAAAAACATTTATCCAGTTTTGCACCTTATCTCAATTGATTAACGAGAAAAAGTGGATGCATTATCTTTGTACCTTTATTCAGGACAAGTAATTTCTGGTTGGAAATAGTCTAGGATAAATTTCACTTAGAATGCTTGAACTGTAAGTACCAAAAGAGATTTTAATAACAAAATGTACAGTTCGCCATTAACTACATAATAAGGTACCTAACACAGGTTACAGATACAAACCTTCATATAAATTTTATTTTTCAGCTTTAAAAAAATTTCTACAGTAAAATTAAGTACGAAATTACATGATTCCTAACTTCCAAATCACGATATCTCGAAAAGTTAGTGAGGTGACTAGAGATGTTCTGCCTGTGTACGCTACTTAATAATTATAACTTTTCAGCAGTGTATCTTGCAGGTTGGCAACCCTACATCCCACTCTGTAATGCCCGCCTAGTGCCAACATCACTGTGGAATATTCCTATCGTAAAGCTTTTTGACAAAAACTATTCGGTGATTTTATAAATACGTCCACAAATTTTGCTGTTCCATGATTTAAAATGGACGCTACGAAATAACGCCCTCGTGGCGTCTACTTCAATTTAGTCATTTGTTATTTTTACGTTTTGTTGTGGGTTTGATTTATTTTTACAGGAGCTAAAAATCCTGTTAAAATAATTGATTAATATGAGAGTTAATACATGAAGAGCAGGCTTCTTGATATCAATTTATAATAATGATGGGCTTAGAATCAATTTTCTCTAGCCGCTTGTTTCACAATCGACAAGTAAAGCATATTTGACACGTAAATTTTGCCCGTTCTCTTTCTTGCACTAGAAAATAGACAAGGAGAGAGCCAATTTTAAATGACAGATTTACTTGATTTATTTGTCGCGTCGATTGTGAAACAGCTCTTAAGTGTTTTTATTTCATAGCCGATGCCGATAGCCAAGACGCTTAGGGTATTTCCTAAAGACATGTAGGCAAAAAAAACCCGACGAAAACCTGAAATCCTTTAACAAACATTTTAAACTAACGATTAATTCCAGTTGTGACCGCAGCCAGCACAAAACGAGTATGACTAGCATACACGTGGTCACTTTCGTCAGGCTTCGCCGAAGTTCGCCCGAACTTTCGTTGGTTGTCGATAAAGTAAACACCGCAGTCATCGACCGCGCTTACACAACCGCACATGAATAACATTTTATGGAATCTCTTGCTCATGGGCCTTTTATTTCGAAATAGCAGCAAGCTGAGATGTAACTCGTTGAAGAATGTAATAACGTCGCCTTGCGACATTTCATTTTAGACTAGCAATAGCTACCTATGTATTTACATACTTATGTTTATAATATAAATTTGCTTTGAACACGGAAAATCAATTTACTAGTACTGTTTCAAAATTGAAGTAACGTGTACCGCAATTTTAAAATTATCTCAAAGAGCCTTTTAGAACGATTACCATTTCGAAAGGCAATTTTCCTAGCGTTCTCGCTTGTTCTCAATCGTTCCATAGACTCGATACCGTGAACCCGTGCAGCGGTCACGGCGCGAGCGCTCGCGCTTCGAACAAAAGTACTTTCCCGACTAACGGGACCGGCCGGAGAAATGCTCTACGAAATCGAAACACGGCGGACCGTTAGCCGGCCCTCGCCCTATGCCGGGATAGACCCCGCGTGACTGACAGCATCTATGCAGCTTGCAGCTATTTTAATTATTATGTTTGGTTGTTACAGATCTCGGGCCAGGCAGTGATGGGTGAACCATTTGTAAGTGTATTTTACAGTAAATAACAGGTTCAAATTATCATCACATCCTTTAGTTGGTTAAATACCAACCTAAAGCTCTTATTCATTGTTGCTACAGTGAACACAGTAACGCAGCAGCGTAGCAGCGTTGCTATGTGTGTATGTTGGATACAGTGAAAGAGCTGATATAAAATTAAGTGCATTTCAACTTATATCTTCATAATAAATAACTTAACTACAGGCGTTGGTTAGAACATCGAGGCGGCAATTCAAGTTCACAGTCGACAAAATAATAATGTTCAGACTTCTCATTGAACGCCATCTAGTGAAATAGTTTTACATAATCTGGCTGCCTAGTGGGCATGTTGTTGATCTCAACTAGCTTTTGTGTTATTCGTCCCCTAGGCTAGGTTGGTCTTCGCTGTAGGTATGCATCGTAGTTCAGACTTTTCCCGTTAGATGTCGTTGGTTTCAAATATAATAAATAATAACAATTCGAGAGTTCATAATAATTATTATACATTACTCGCTGCTCGCGATTTCTTCTGTATACATTTAAATTATCGTTATTCCCTTGGGAATTTTTGTCCGGGATGAAAAGTAGATGTGTTAATTCATGGTACAAGCTATCTCCATTCTAAATCTGCCAAGCCGTTGCAGCATGAAAGAGTAGTAAAATAACACACAAACTTACAAAATTATTCCTTTTTTTTTTACAAACTCAGCATGTGTATTCCAAACGAACAAACATTTTAATAAGACATAGCAGGTATATCAGAAACCCTAATCTTTTTAGCAAGATATTGTGGAAAGAGCTCTTCCTGACTGAGCGTAATTATTTTTAAAGTTTTATGGAGCAGCAATGTAATGCAAACATTAATTTGACATTTGTCAAATCCAGCGCCATAATTGCGTCATTTACTGCAATTACTATTTTAAATCTGTATTCATTAAACATCATTGTGTTACTTCTTAGTGACCAGATATTTAACGTAAAACATAAGTATTTAAGCAAACTATATTAATAACAACGAAGCAACTTCGGTCAATACCATATTAGCTTTGTTTGAGCTTTGTTTTTATTTTTTATTTTTCTTCTCGTTTTGTGTTCATTTAATTGTGTGTGTAACCTTCCGTGGTTTCACCTGATGGTTCCAACGGAAGACCAGCGCTGACTTTAATGCCAGCGTTACGCTGAGTTGGGACCATTTCGTGGCTACTTTCTTCTTGTATTTGTTAATCTGTTCTTTGTTATGCAAGTCACGAATAAATGATTTTCTTTCTTTCTTTCTTTCTTTCTTTCATATTTCTCATCAATGCATCAAACATAATTATCACTACATTATCATAATGTCTAAGTAGTATTAAACTGCAAGTTTTAATATTCTGAAGCAATATTTATCCACAACCATTTGATTTTATTTTGTCACTTTAACCCGTTTGGAGTTCGAGATTAACTGAAGCTAGTTGACCCTAAACTGCTACTTCAGTGAAGACCAACTTTATCCTACAGCAGCAGATGTAGCCACGCAACCGGAGAGGTCAAAATGATCTGCACTCGACTTTATTGTCAAAAGAATACGTCGTGTTTAGAAATTTTTTAGCAAGTTACTCTGCTTAGCTACTTTAGATGCTGACTGTACATTTGTTAAAACGGTATTTTCCTTCAATCAAAAAAAAACTATCTTTAATAACTTTGATTTATTATTTACAGAGCCGAGATTATAGGTGGTGAAACCATCTCGCCTTTGGTCCTTTTATCGCATTGTCAACATTTTTATAGTTTTTTACTTGACAGTAAGAAACTAAAGAGGTAAAAATGATACCATAGCAGGGTAAAAGTCTGTATGGTTTTTACCGCCTCGAATAGAGGGCCCTGGTCGGTGTGATCGGACGACATCTTGATGACATTAGCCTAAGTAAAAAAAAAACCGGTAAATTGTGAGTCAGACTCGCTTACCGAGGGTTCCGTACCGCCGCACAGTAGGTATTATAATATTCCGATTTGAATTCAATTTCGAATCAAGTATTCGCGAGCACAAACTCACATATGTAATCTTTTTAAGGTATTTGTGTTTTTTTTTAGGGTTTGTACTATAATCTTACTAAGTTTGAAGTTTGTACAATATTGTTGTTTTTAAAATACAACAAAAATAAATACTAGAAATAAAACTTTTTTTGTCTCTTTTTATTCACTTTAGGTCAAGGACGCATTACGCCGAACTACTACATAGTTTATTATATTAATTCCTTGTAGCCTAACATTTAATTGCTTTTAGGGTTCCGTTCCTAACGGGACCCTATTAACATGTTTACGCTGTCCGTCCGTTCGTCCGTCCTAACTCTAAAGAGCTGTTCCTTTTGAACTGTAATAGATAAGTAGGTTTTTTTTTTTCAGAATATGTATGTGAATCGAGATTTTAGGCCTCTATTCTACGAAAGTAAATAATATTGCTTTTGACCTGTTATTGTCAACGTATTATAATATAACTCTCATTTAGTTAAATAGAGATAAAGGTCCAGGATAAGTTACAAAAAAAAAAATGCAAATAATAAGTATTTTTATGAATAAACCGGGTAAAAGCTTGTCGGACCATGCTCAGCGGTTTTATTCTTAGCAGCCTTATACGTTCGATCTTATCGACAGAAGCCATGCTGCCAAATTGAAATTGCACGCGCTAAATGTGTTTTGTTCGCTCTGACGGGACTACTTGAACTAGCCTCTGCGATTTCGCTCGTTCGTCCGACCGTTCATTGTTTTTGAGAGAATAACATCCCAGGGTAGTGATTCTCTCAACAACGAGACGGTCGGACGGGCGAACGAGTGAATGTCCAAACGGCGAGTTTAAGTAGTCCCGTCATCAGTGCGAACAAAACATATTTTAGCGCGTGCATTTTCAATTTAGCAGCTTGGTTTCTGCCGATGGATCGAACGTAAAAGGCTGCTTAATTGAAAATGCACGCGCTAAAATGTGTTTTGTTCGCTCTGACGGGACTACTTAAACTCGCCCGCCGCTGCGTTCGTCCGACCGTCCGTTGTTTTTGAGAGAATAACACCCCAGTGCAGAATTCTGTCACCTATTCTATCTTTTCTATGATAAATAATATTGCTTTTCACGTGTTGTGGTATTATTGAAATGCAATAGGTATTGTTACTAATCTAAGAGCTATCAAAACGTTGACAATACGGAAACAAGCCAAAAGCAATAAAAGCCGATGAAATGGCTCTCGCAATGTCAAAGCAAGTTTTTACCCGACTACCCAAAAACGAGTAGTTAGTAATATATTTAAAATTAACCATAATTTTCTTTCGTAAGTGAAAACATTCGGAAACAACTTTTTAATCTATTAATTTTACTCGTAGCTACATACGATGATATTCGTATTACATTGAACAAAATCAACGCATGTATTATTTTGCCATTGCAGTATATAAGGGGTTGCTGGCAGGATAAAAAAACGACCACGTTTTTTACCATTTAGAGTTCTTTATTTAAAAAATGAGCGAATTGATTGGCTGCGCGATTCGCGGTGGCCCTCGAGTTGCGCAGCGTCCCTTCGCGAAGGCCAATAGGGGCCCGCCCCGCTGGGGTCCGCGCCCTAACGGCAACACGGGACCTCGGCCAATTCAGACGAGAAAAGAGGAATAATTTGTTATTCGAATTGATCATGTCTTACAGTTTTTGATTTGATAATATTGGGATGACTACCCGCCTAAGTTTACAATGAGTGTAGAAGGCGTGTAACGTAATATTTTGTTTTAGAATACTTGCAAAATAAGATTTATGCAAATGATAATTAAGCAAATTAGTTAGTAGGTTAACTTTTTGTTTTTAATCAAAAGCATTTTAAAGTAGGCAGGTAGGTACTTGAATTAAAACTATGGTTTCGAACGTACAGTCAAAGACATAAATTGATGAACAGATCCAAATTTTCAAAACACCTGCACAATGTAAAGTTCCATATGTCGCTGAACAAATTGTTGATCAAATCTATGTGAACATTGCAGAATGTCAAATGTTAGTAAAAAATATTTTATCAAAAGTTGCTGGTCTTAACGCTGAGAGAAAAGGACAGCTATTTAACACTGCTATAGCTCTCTCCTTACGCTCGCCGTAAATGAACTGCATTGCAATGTTATAATACTAACCCCCTGATTATTAAAACAAGGGGTTTCAGATAGAGAGTACAGAAATATGAGGTCAAGGTGGGCTAAAACTACAATAGACAACTTCACAAAAATGACCCATCACTGGCTCTATCACTTCTGGTAGCGCCACGCAGCGAATGAAAGCGCTGGAACTGCTACTGAGCTAAACGCTTTATATTGGACACAGACATTCATACAGCGGTAATGAAAAGCATTTTTAAAATAGGTAACATAATAATTATTAAGTATAAATATCAGTGTTGAAATAACGTCCAGCTAATTTTGGACTTCTTCGTGGAATTTTAGCGTACAGTGACTTTTGGATTATTTCATCGAGTTTAAGTGTCCAGTGACTTTTGGCGTTAATTAAGTTATGGTAGTGTTTAGGGACTTTTGAACTGTCATGAAGAACAAGGAGTTTTGAACATACCTTTGTATATTAACACATGGAGAGTTCTCGTGTACAGTTAATTTCGTAGCTTTATTTTGTTTAGCGACTTATGTCTTTGACTGTACTTAACGTTAGGATCAATCAAAGATAAAAAATTGGGTTTGGCAAAGATTTATGAAGAAATCAATACTTACCCTTAGATGAACACCGGCGTCCTTCAGCGTCGGTCTACAACTAATTTCAAGGAGTTATTGGCTAAAACGAATATAAAGCCCTGAAACGCCTGTAGTTTACTTTTGAGCAAAATATTACATCGAATAAAACATCTAAATGACGCCTGAACTAGCAGCGGCGGTGAAAGGCAAGTATGTTTGTGTATTTTAAGAGATATGTACGTCATGTTACCATTGTTTTTGAAATTTTGGCTAGTATATTTGCTATTAAGCCTTTGTTCTTCATCCATCCTTACTTAAAAAAATTGTAATCATTGTTTGAACTGTATACGAATCGAATACGTTTGACAGTTCTACAGATCATTTGTTATGACGGCGGTTTTCCATAGGATACAAGGAGGTCCTATGGTAGAAACGTTTTTTAACGTTTCTTTTTTAGGTTATATCGTCAAAACGGTACAATACGCAGAAATGTCGGTGTGGAAATCCTCAAGAAAAACAAAGAATCAAACTCGCCAAGTGCTAGCAAGGCTTGTTTTATTTTGTCAAATTACAACTGATACCTCGGTGCGCGAGTTCGCTTCTCATTAATATCACAATTAGATATTATAATTAAGATTGATGAATAAATAGGATCATGTTGAACAAGATGAATGTTTGCCTTATATTGTACAGTCACGAGATTTAATTTGGTACCTTAGGTCCAAAGTCAATCTGACATTCTCAACAACAAGGTTGAGTTTCCTAAAAGTTACAAATGACTTGAGATCTCTAATGACATTGCCGACTTCAAGCATATTTTGCTTGAAATGGGTCCCAAGTCAACGCTCGTGACCGTACATCGTTAATCCAAAATCCCAATAAATTAAAACATCATACTTGGCTGCTGCTATCAAGACCCAATCACCCACTCGAAGCCCTAAGCGCTGCTCAAACATCAAATTAAACAAACACTCACCGTGACTAGACTTGTCATGTCAGTCAGTTTTGTCACTTTCAATTCGCTTATTATTAGTTATATTCATACAAACGGGCGCGTATGTAAACTGACGGTGAATGATTGAAATGCATTGTGCAGCGGAACTGTCAGTAAGCTGTGGGTGCAACGGTGCAACCGCCCCCTCGATGCGTTCCCAGCTTTAGGACGCATGCGCGAAAAAGTACCCCAATTTTTGGAAATGAGATTTTGTGATATTGGGACTTTGCTAACGAGATATTGCTTGAGTAATCTGTGAAAGGAGTTTTATTACTTTCACAAAGCTCTGCGCTCCTGCAAGAGTTGTTACCTATAAAATTGAGACCGAGAAGATAAAGACGTCCAGACGTTTGAAAGATTTAGGTGTGATTTTAACTATAAGGCAGCAATTTCAAACTTCTAAGTTTGTATGGCATGACCTCTAATTTTAATTTAAAGGCGAATAATTCAGTACCTACAAGAAATAAATGGAGATGCGCCATAAAGCAGAACGAAATCTATGATTATGATCTACATAACGTTTGTCGAAAAACTTCGATGACATGAAGTTTAAGGGACTCAATTTATAAGTACAAATAAAGTTAATTCTTGTGTGGGTTTTGGCGACTCCAAATGTTTTTTTTTATGGCATAGAGAAGACAAACGAGCACACAGGCCACCTGATGGTAAGTGGAAACTGTGACCCATAGACATTCGCATTCACAAGACTGCAATGCAATCCTAAAACTGCAAATTCGTTGCCAACCCTGAGGACTAAGATGGAATGCCTCTATGCTAGTCATTTCACCGGCTATCTTATCCCCAAATCGGAACACAACAGTGCGAACACTGCTGTTTGGCGGTAGGTTTTTGGATAAGATGGTGGAGCGATCCGGACGGACCCTGCACAAGGTCCTACCACCGCAAGACCGCGCACAGTAGACGATATGGGCCATATTGAAACTACAGATTCTTTTAAATGTTTGCGACCTCAAAAATGCCCAACAGTTTCATGCACCTTTTTTTTCGTAGTCAAACTACCCCTAAAGTTTTGCCACGTTCGTCTGTCTATTACTCCGTCTGTGATTCTGTATACCAGACTCGCTATTTTTCAAGAAAATACAGCCTTGGCCATCATACAACTGAAATTTAGTACCCGTCTAGATATTAATATCGCGCACTTTCACCAATAATTAAATTAGTCTTTTTTTTATCTTACAACAACGTTGGAGGTATGGTTGAGTAGCTTGTAAAAACCCATTATGTGTAACATTTTAAGATTTGTAAGACCGTTTAGAAAATTTCAAATTCAAAACTACATAATATACTAAAAAACTGGAAATCTTAAATGAAAGCACATATTTATAACGAACTTAAAGGCAAAATTGTCCCAATTAAGTTAATAGACATCATTGGCTTTACTGAAATTAATTTAAGTTAGCACCAAATAATTTTATAGAAAATACAAAATTTGCTCATAGGTTTACATTTTGGAGATCGTTTTTTTGGGTTTGTGGTAACGGCGATGGAAGTTTACACTGAGCATGATCCGACATGCTTTTGCCCGGTTTTTTATATTATTTTAACACTTTCCAATATTTTAAAAATCCATCCTGTAACAGTGTTGTATAATAATGCGGTACCTAAAAGGACAAGAGAATATTCTACCTTCTTACTTCGGGAGGCATTAACAAATAGAACTCAAAAAATATTTTTCATCACACTTGCTCGTAAATAGTATCCTAACATGCTAGGATAGGCTAAATCGACCGTAAATCCAAAATAATACCCGCGGGCCTTTTTTTACCATTACGCCCTATCGTGCGTAATAGCTTTTTCATCACACTTGCTCGTAAATAGTGTCCTAACATGCTAGAAAAATCGACCGTAAATCCAAAATAATACCCGCGGGCCTTTTTTTACTATTACGCTTCTAACGTGCGTAATAGCTTTTTTTTTAAATATTATACGTGGACTCAAACTATCACAATACGTCAGGACCCCAATTCTTGTGCCATTCGATATGAAGTTTCATTCGAGATGAAATGTCAGTTGAATACTAAGTATTTCCTAAAAATCTCGCATAATAAACTATTGATCTCATATGTCACTAGAATCGGACTCCGAACACGTTTGACATTATCTGTGGTAAGTCACAGACAATGATGTAGTCTGCCGCTAATAAGTTAAAAATATGATCTTTTGTCTGATTTTATTTCATTTCCTCGCAATTGTGATGAAAAACATTGTATGTTACACGGGTGGTAAAGGAAATACAAAGCTCGAGTCATTAAAGCCCTCAGCCTTCGGGTTCGGGCTTCTAACAGAGTCTCGTTTGTAATTCTTTCTTTACCACCCTTAATACACAATGTACTATTAATTGAATAGCGTACCTAAATGAAGCTGTGGTTACAATAATTAGTTATAATCATTGAGCTCAAATAATGTTAAAATTGGAATAAAGTGCGTGAACATTTTTACTTATTTATTAAAAATCATTTCGTTTACTCAAAATAATGTAAATTTTGAATTCGCAATGAAATAAAGTCCAATTACGAGATAATGTTTAAAGTTTTTTCCTCATCGAGGGGTGAGTTACCATGAATAGCCTTCCCATTAATACGGGTTTTGTTTGAATTTTCGATATTGGGTTTTTTATTCTATTGTGCATAAGCTTTACATTTTTTTTGGATGGTCAACGAGGGGTCAGTTTTTTATCGTGATTGATTGACAGTCTCCCGTTGGCCGCAATAAGCTGGACGAATTTATGTTAAAATAATTGGACCAGAGTTTTATTATTATTGCATAAACATTACATCATTTGTTTAGTTAGCTCGTTTGGTAGTTTGAGTGAGTAACTCATACAATATGTTGTAAAAATCTGGAACGACCTCACTAAGATTCTGTAAGATCAATAATGAAAGACAACTTTTAATTCTAATAATAACTCTTGGTGAACAGACTAAAGAAAAAACTTTGAATTATGTCTTTGTTTCCAACTCACCGTACCTAGAAAGCAAGATAAAATAAAGAAAAGGCAATTTTAGCAATTCCCAAATAAACTGCTAGTTATATTATCATAATGAATGACATCCTCAAATTTGTTCTGTCCAAAATATTCAGCGTCCGTCAATCTCCCGGATTGCCCGATCGCCTTTGTCCAGGCCCCGGGTCCTGACACGCGCCTGATATACATTTTTTGTGACCACTCGCTTTTTTATTCATTAGATTTTTTTGCAAAAAATCCCCTATTTGCAAAATAATAGGGACCTTTGATCCTCGCGCTTATTAAAAGTAAATATTTCATGAAACTTTATCGGTCGGCGACGATTAATGTCTGTCTTTAATAGGTATGGTGAACAATGATAGTGTTTTGTTGGTTTGGACAAATCTATGTATTTAGCTGTGAAAAACTGGCTCATGTGTAACGTTTTTAACACCTCCGTCAAAACAGCATGCGTGCAATTTAGCAGCACCATGCTCTGCCGATGGATCGAACGTATAAGGCTGCTTAATTGAAAATGCACGCGCTCAAATGTGTTTTGTTCGTTCTGACAGGACTACTTAAACTCGCCGCTGCAATTTCGCTCGTTAGTCCGACCATCCGTTGTTTTTGAGAGAATAACACCCCAGTTAAAAACGGTGTTTTTAAAATAATTCATCGACGGAACTTTTTCTAAACAGCTAGAATATGTCAATTTCATACCTTTCAGATTTTCGTCATAGATTGCAACTTATCCATAGGGACACATTCTTAATATCTAGTTTATGTTTATCCACATTGCTTTTAACTTTAATGAGTTTGTTTAATGATTATTGATAGATCCTGTATTCCTGTCTATCAATAATCAGAGTTTTTATTTAATCTTGAGCACCAACTTTTATAATGTACTGGTAAACTTCATGTTGAAATAGAGCCCACTTTTTAATCTACATTAATTTAAATTAGCACATTTTGCGCGTTGTGTTATTTGGAGATTGGTGACAAAGCGAACCTAAATCCCGTGACATTAGTTTTCGGCAAAATGAAGGAAAAAATGGACCATTTACTACCGCTAGGGTGGGCGACCCGCGGGGTGCGCGGTACTTAAGTAGAGTGACCACGAGTCAGCCCCACGCCGCCAGTACATTTGTTAGGGTTCCTAATTTTAGATCTGTGCGTATTTATTTGTTTATTGTAATTCTACATAAATTTTGAGGCTAAAGAAGTACAACCGTGTAATGGCAATCGAATAAGCGCCTAAACATCAATATTACTATACATTTACATGACAATATTTAATTATTCTATAATATTTAAAGTACCTGTAACATTATATTTACGTGCTGCAGGCAATTTTAAGCAGTTTTTAGACTCATTTACATGAAATAAAGTCTTTTTTAATGTGACATCCTTTACAAAATGGTCACTCCATCTGCTCTGAAGATGGTTAAGCAAATTGGACAGATTTCATTATATTCATATTCATATATTCATATTCATATTCTTTATTAAGTACATACTTGTAAGATGTTTGTTCTCCTTAGAACTGTATTAATTTATTGGTATAATTCTTACTAAGACTCGGCACTCGTTGGTTGAATGCTAGTGTTGCTGGTAATCGATGACATGAAACGATTTTCGAACTCTTTTCTAGTGCTTAATCGTATGAACAAAGAATAATATTAATTTTATGAAGTATCGGTCCATACTATTAGAAATACGAAAGTTACTATGTCTGTCTGTTACGCTTTCACGGTAAAAACGCTAAACCGATTTCAATGAAATTTTGTATGGAGATAGTTTGAACTCCGAGAAAGGACATAGGGTATTTTTTATTTGCGATAAACAACTCGAACGCGGACAGAATCACAGGCAACAGCTTGTTATTTATATAAAGATACACATAAATGTGAATGCTACATTCTTGATCAGGCAGAAAACCCGATGGTGCATTGGCTCCACCAGCGCCCACCAGTACCCACCAACTACTTCGATTATAGCCAAAATATAAATAACTAGCTTTTACCCGCAACTTCGTCCGCATAGAACTTGTTTATCGTTAGTTCCTCGGAAATTATATCACTATCTGGGATAAACAGTATTCTGTCATAGGCTGGATTTCAAATAATGTTTCTAGCTTATTTTTTTTACATCAGTTTTGTGGTTCTGCCGTGAAAGCATAACAGACAAACAGACCGAGCTACCTTTACGTATAGGATGGAGAGCGTAGTTTCAATATCCATTTGTGTTCAAAAATCATGGTGGTCTATCAAAGGGCATTGTGTCCGCTAGCTGACCAGCAGATGTGCGAGCGGACGGCTGTGCAGCGCGCGTGCGCGAGATTCGCAACATGGCCGACGACACTACATCTTTGTTTGATTTGTTATGAGATCAAAAATGCGATATTGGGTTACCGTAACTTTCGATTTACGTTAAAATGCTCTTTTGTGTATTTACAAAACAAAATTAAAACGATTACTTAGAAAGACATACGATGAAAAATAATGATATCCATCGAATGAAATCTTGTAGATTTTTTATTAACGTTTTTAATAAAAGCATTGTTTACGCAACATTGGAAAATACTCTGAAATATACCTATCATGAATAACGGCAAGTTATCATTGAATATTATTAATTTATTACCGGTTTTATTGTTAATCTCGAGCTATATAATTCTTATTTGCTTTAACTTAACAACCTTGATATTAAGTATTGCAACTACGAAATACTACTTACTCTGTTGATGATTAAGAAACTGAATCTCCCGTATTCTGTTTCTTTATAATTACCTGATATTCATCGGTAAAAAAAATTATTTTGTTTTACTTTTACTAACATATAAGGGGTACACAAGCGCCAACTATTACCTATTTACCGTATCGGCCCCCACGCGCGCACCCCACTTTCGCGCAAAACTCACGCAGTCCTCCGCCAATCTCTCTACGGGCCGCTTCTCTGATAATAAACTATATAAAATAATCTAAAACAATAAATCAAATCGCTAAAAAGATAGAAAAATCATTATTAATTCTACTACAATTACAAAAACTCGGGCAGGTTCCGCGTTTTTACGACGCTCAAATTGAAGGGTGTGCAGAATGCAAGGTGTTATTGTAGTACTTTTTATGGAATTGTGTTTTGTGCAGTAAAACGCCGATGCGTCGATGTTTTGAATATTTCAGTATTAGTGCAAGTGTGACACGCCTGGTTCATTTGTGGGAGAGGGGCGGTACGCGTACATGAAGGGTGAGCACTAAAATAGGCACCAAAATAAAGAAATAATTTTATATTTGCAAATCTCTTTACTGCTGTGGTAATTTTGATTCAAAGAAACTAGGGTATTTTAGTAGTAGTATTCCGTTCTAAGATTATAACCTCAAACTTATTATTTTTTCTAAATGTGGTGTTGTTCCTGCGATTCTATATATCGATACCTTAGTTCACAATTGTACTATATATAAATAAAACAAACCTAAGTTAACCGAAACTTTCAACCGCAACCACTAATAAGTTATTTATTTAGATAAAGATTTTTATTAACAAAGACAAGTACGCATAAGATAATACATTTTCGCAAATAAAATAAACGTTTGTTTAAGTGACAAAGTGTAAGAAAGCTGTAAAAATTGGTCAAATAGAACATGACATGAGGCAAGCGATGAGATATCTAGCACTGTAGACGCGGGTTTATCAGACAAGAAGGAGGCAATATTATATAAAATTTTAAGAAAATATTTGTTGTTCTCAAAAACAAAACTGTAATGTAAACGTGAAAGCCTGGCTGTGCTTATATTGATAGATTAAAATAATATTATTAAGGTAAATAGGTACCTATCTCATAAAAGTAACTTGATTGCTTGCCAACAGTATTTGAAGAGCCCGAACTCTAATAAAGCTCCTAAAAAAACATTCTCAAGCTAAATAAAACAATTAGTGAAACTTTTCACTTTAGAATACAAATACCAATTTGAACTTCACTTTATTTGATTAGCATCGTTTTCATGGTTATCATTTTCATTATCATTTTCATTTATATTCACGTTTAATTTTTGGCAGTCTGCGCTAACATTCAGTATAGTATGATGAACAAAATAATTTCAATAAGATGCAAAGTCAAAATCCTTTTTTTGATGGTGTGCAATGCTTGGTGCATTGCACCTGCGATTTTTGACGCATTAGGGATGTTTTTGCACTAGCAGCTGCAGAAGGTACTTTTTTGCACTTATGATTCTTATCTAGTGGATGTCCTAGGGTCAGTTTGATCATTAACCATCGCATGACCCGCTTGCTCATTTAACATCTCTTAATTTAAAATATTGCAATGATTTTCAGAGTGCAGCGTGTGCGCAGCGGCGGCTGCGGCGGCGGCGTGGGCCGCGCAGCATTGCCCGGACCCCGGCAAGCAACCGGCGCCTGCGCCGGCCCCCGTCACCAATGGCGCCGCGGTCAATGGCACTGGACGGTATAATGGAAACTGTACGTTTTTGCTTCGTTACAATTTATAGTAGGAAACTTAATTAATTATCCAACCAAAATACAATGTCGCATATGATAATTTATAACATGTATGTTTCGTAGCTCTGTATTGGCAGGTATTTCTATTACCTTAGTCTAGGTATATGTATGTAACTAAGAGTCAACAGTTAGTTCGCTTGCGGCACCTTACAAGCGTTGTTTACATAGTTATGTTTAGTTTTATGAAAGACGGACGGGAACCAAATACAGGTTGAAATAGCGTGATATAGCTCTATCGCTCAGTACCTTCTTCTAATGACTTGCGGTATTACAAGTTAACCTATGTAAAAAATACCTGTTTTTCTACCTTATTCAACTTAATTGCATATTTTTTTATTTAAAAGCCCATATACATGTTTATTATAAATTCCGCATTAAAATTAAATAATCACCCATTGACCCATTAGTATTTTTTTTATATTTTATCAATAATGACGTCTGACAGACTCCACGTCAGTACTTAGCATGTTATTAAAAAGTCACCGCAGTTGCAGAGGGTTAAAAAAAGAGTGATATCCGCCCTCAGCCTGATACACTGAACAAATGAAACTTTTCCAATGGGAGTCAAGACGATCCAAAAAAAAAAGTTCTGATAGCCCGAACTGGGAGTCGAACCCAGACCTCTTTGGTATCGCCACGAGTACTCTATTTTTCTCCTTTGAGCTATTTGACACGATATGAAATACATTTTATTTCCCCTATAATTATATACCTTTGGTAAACACTGAACAACTTACTGTACTATATGAGCATTCTATGTAAGTAAACACTTTATTGTGCAAAATAAAAACCAGAACCATATACAATTAATATAAAAATAAGGTACAAAAGCGAACTATCCCTTTAAGGGATCACATCCACCAGCTAACCCTTAAGAGATAAACAAAAGGATCAAGATTACACTTAATGCAGAACCTTCGACCACCAAAAACCACCTGAGGTTATTATTTGGAGTGTCATACTAATAATGGTGTAATTTATACTTACATTAATATTCTAGTAAGAAAAAATAGTTTCCAACAAGAATCATCTTATTTGGAAAATTAACGCAAATACCTAAACCATATTTTATTTCATCTTGCGACAGTAAAATCAAATCTACGGAATCTGTTATTTTTTTCTGAGGAAATGCATTTACGCATACCACTCAGGTCTGGGGTAACCAAGATGGCTACGTTGGACTCACCAACTGAGACCAGCTGGAATACCCACTAAAAACAAAGCGGTAAACCACATGCACACAAGCGCATTCCACTGTGCAGTAACTTGTTTCTATGACTGTGGTACCCCGACAAAATCTATAGAATCGATCCAACCAATAGGAAGTTGAACTCATGAAATCGGGCCTTAGGTTTTTTCAAACTGGAATGTGAAAAGTACAGTTTAAGACAAAAACTAATAAACTTGATACCCAAAATTACTTACCTATTAAAAACTTGGTTGTAAGAATTGGTCGAAAAGCTATTTTCATTATCTTATCTCAGGATGGGCCCACTGAATACACTATGACCCTGGGAATATTTGGTTTAATTACCCCCTTATCACGTATTTCATGGGTTTTTTTACTGTTCCTAAGAAGTGTATCGTGGGAACTATGTAGCGTTTTTGAATTGCTTTAGGTACTTCGTTACTTCTTGTCATATCAATCGTTCTTCTTAGTCAAAACAGTTTTAACAATCTTATCTGAATGTTATAAAAAATAACTACTTAATATGATCTTTAGCGAACTAACAAGGTGGTCACTATATTCTTATAAGAACTTTATAACCATATAAGTAGTTTTTTTTTTGTAATCAGACTAACATCTAAAAAATTATCAGAACACTACTAACCACCTATTTTAAACCATTAGTTATTGTCAAATTACGATGAGCATTCATTTTCTGATTATTATGATGATGATGTAGAAATGACATCATATTTTTACTGACTGATTAAAACATTAATTGGATTGGATTGGACAATAATTATGGAAAAAATAGTAGCAATCTCAAATGTATGTATTCAATATACAGGGAAGTTGCACCCCATCATTGGGAACGCCTCCCTAAAAAACTTTGCCAATGACGAAAGGTTTATAATGGGGGGTCAGAATAGTGGGATCTTTCCGTGGAACACGAGCAAATCGCTTATGAGGTTCTTCTGATATTTCATAGATGGTGTTGTAAAACTGCAAATGTGCTGCCCTCTACAATATAAGCTTAAAAATTATATAAGTATCATTTCAAAAGCTAGCTGCGTTAGTTTCATCGCGTTTCTCTCTTCCACCAATAGAGGCCTCTTAATTATAGTCGAACAGTATTGGCCAAAAACTTTGATACTGGTTGCAGGTTGCTGGAGTATTCAATTACTCATTAAATCTCTATTAACGAGCAAACTTAAATAATGTTTTAGGAGAGTCGGAATGTTATTATTTTTTAAAATGAACTTACGTGAAGAATTACGGTTTTCATTTCATATAACCTGGCTTACTTGATTTTTGTTGTCTTAAGTCTCAAAACCTTTAGCCGCAGTAGTTAATGACGATTGAGTCTATGTGACTATTTTTTAAACACGACATGTTTGTAAAACGAATAAATTAATTATGTCCAAAATGTCTCTGAATACGGCGGTTAGTATTCAGTGAAATGTGCTTACGTAGGTATATTTTAATAATAATCGGTTTTCAAGAAATAATTAATTTGATCACAACAGATCTTTAATTAATGTAACTTGGTGAAGTATAACGAGCAGTGTTAAGTAAAGATACGATTACCGTGTACAAAAAAGGCAGGCAGGTGTAAATCCCCTTCCTTATTTCCGTAATCAAACGAGTCAAACCGCTAAAAGCATACAAAGGAATATATCAAATAATGAAATAGTTAACAAGCATTTGTCAAGATTTCGGTTAGAGCCCAACAATTAACCTGATTAGCATCCTAGATAATGTAGCTAACTAACCTAACTCCCAAGAAGACGGGAGAAAGTGCGCGTCAATCAGCCAGGGTTCATTATTACCAAAACTTGTCTTTCTTGTGAGGCAGGTATTGTTGGTCATTGTCGGTGCATAATTGTACGAAGAAGCGACAATGGGCCGGTAGGCGAGTGCGTCGCCAACTGACAGTTCGGGGGGACACCCTCGACAGGGGTGAAACGTTTACATTTTTTACCTTAGCTGGTTTGCATTCATTAGAATTAACGTTATTGAAATCAAATTTGAAATTTAATATACTACTTTCTAAAACGAAGGGAATGTTTCGGTAAAGCTGCAAGCTGGAAGCATGCGTAAGTTTCTAAAGAGGCCATGTGTGTGATTATGTCATTGATGTACGTAAATAAATGTCATGAATACTTTTGGAACGTTTTCACCTTATACAAAAATTACTGAAAATAGCATTAACTGAAGCATGCCATGGGTTTTATGCCCTTGTTTCAGACTGCTGTGTAGCGTTTTGTAAAACTACACACGTTGTGAATTTCAGAACTGAGTCCGATATCGCGAGGAAATAAATGTAAAAAACTATATTTGGTTTTGTTAATAGTACAAATACCTACCGTTAGCGATAGATAAGACGTGCTTCTATGATCATTTGTACCTAAAATATTTTTTGTCTATAATAAATTAAATTGCGTCATTTTTATCATAGTGTTATTTTAAACGTATGTAGAATTTAGTGTGTAATTGATTTGTACAAAGAAAAAACCTTTAGTTGTTTCTGTAATAGTTAGTGTCAGTTCATCTTATGTGTTTTTCTTGATTTCAGTGACCTGTGTAGTAAAAGGACTGCGAGTAACATCATTCATTTACATGGCCTCAATGGCATAGGATTTTAAAACATCTAAGCGGTCAAAAAGTCACAATTTCGTTTAAAGTTGTTAAAAATAAACATTTTGCTAAAAAACTATAAAAGGATCATAACATAAATGTAAAAGATAGACTGGAGTAATTCCCGGGGTGATTTCAATATACCCTATTTGGGAATCACGAGGCTATTTGGAACTAAGTAAGTATAAGCTTTTAGTTGATATATCTTTTGTCATGGCAATAATAGAACTAAAAACTTAGCCTGACAACAAATTTTACAGTTCTATCATAGCAATGACAAAAAATATACCAACTAAAAGCTTATGATTACTTAGTTCCAAATAGCCCCGTGATTCCCAAATAGCCCCTTTTTACGGTACACATTTTCAAATAAATGGAACCTTGATATACCTAGCATCATTTGCTTTAATTTAATTAAATCGTATAATTATAAGTTCACCTTTTTCATTATTTCAGCTTGCTTTGGTATGGACGCCGCCAAATGTCAAGCTGTTTTTAAGTAATTTTATTTCCTTTTCCGTCTTTATTTTTAACCGAACAAAAGCTAGTCGACTATAACGTATAAAATTATTCAACAACTCGAATAGTTCAACCTGACGACGTAATAACAGTTACGAAAAGGTATGCAGGTAGATACGCATTTTAATAATTGAAAGGCACAGCTATATTGCGTGGCGTAATATTAACAAAAGGAACACCATAACAAAAACTACTTACTGGATCGTTCGACATAAAAACAAAATGTTTGAAGACTCGGACATCCCTATTAGACCCCTTCGCGCTCTTCTAGGCAGCAGGCGGTTTGCGTCGGGAGTGTTTTTGTAAAGTTTAGATGTCATTGACTATTTAAAGTAGTATCCGTGTTTGGTAGTCGTGGCGTTCCCTTGTGCCCTTTCCTGGTGGAAGTGGCGAGCGCGTTCTCCGCCAGCAAGTGACATATTTCGGGGCAAAGCGGCCGGCGCTTTCGGGCGGTGCACACGTTTCGTTGGCTTCACTATTTTAAAAACTATTTACTTGTCGGTATCCGGGAAGGGACCAACCGCATCGTCGTGCCGCCTCGCGCGCCGCCGCCGACCGCCACTCATTGTCGATGCAGTCGCCTTGCGTGCGCGTCGCTACGTCGGTCGACCTGCGCGCGCGGCATACGCTCCCATGCACCTACGGTTTCATTGTTGTTATGTTATTATGTTATGGTATTTTTAAATGTGCGTAAATTACAACTGTCAATGAACTCGTTGTAAACAAACAAAGTGCCTTATTTTGATGATGGATACTACCAAGAAGAGGTGATATTTGTTGGTACTGTTAAGTTTTTTACACACGATGAGCGGTAGGGAAGGCGGAAATGCAGTTCCGTCTTCAAGTAAGTATTTAAGATTTTCTGTTTTATTATTATTGTGCAAGTTACAATTCTTTGTTTTTGTAGTTGTTGTTTTATGGTTTCCGTTACGCTCGTTATAAATCCGTCTTCACACGTGGGTAAGGAAGGGTGCGCCGGCGCGGCGTGCACCGTGCGCGCGCGCATACCCAATCGCCTCACGTCAAAAGCTGTTCTGTGCATTGGAACTTGACATGACCCTTATCGGGCGGATGCGTCGCTCGGCGCGGGAAGCCAATCAAAGACATTTGTTTATATCATTGAAATTATTCAAATTGAGGTTAATAGAGTCGCTCTATGGATGTCGCACATATGCGCACCATGTTTACTTGGTCCGCGCTGATTAACAACACGATATAGGTACATAATTTTAATATCCACTTCGTTCTGTTGTTTATTATCGGTCAAAATAATTTCGTCATGTTTTGCGTAATAGGTGACATGTTTTGGTTAAGGGGCGGCCTACACATGCCTAATGAGTTTCCGGTAATTAATAGAATGACTTGAAACTATATTTATAATGAGAAGAGTGTAAGAATGTTCAGCAACATTTTTTGAATACAACTCTACGCATGAAGCAGTTGTAAACGATAACACACGATACTCCGTTTTGGGAGCTCGAGTGCATGCTGCTGGTATGCGCACCAAAACGAATGCCCCTGCGCGCCCTTTTAAATTCTAATTTGATGTGTGTAAGGTGCGTTTTACATTAGTTTGAATAGATTATTTGATCTGTGTGGGTAAGAGCCGACTGCATTTTCGGAGGACCTTAATCTCCACTCCCCACTACACAACGTGTTTTTGTCGCGACATGCCACGGATAGTGACGGACCCATGTCGATATTTTTACTTAAGAATGAAAATAAAAGCAGGTCGAAGGAGGCACGTTCTAACGAGGGGGCAAACTATTTGTGAACAGAAACCGTGTTGTTTACATTTTAACAATGGTTTCTGTTGTTTTATTTTTGTAGTGTTAGTTGCGTCTAAAATTTTAAACTGTTTCCTTAAAAGTTATGATACCTTTTAACAACGCTTTTAAAACCAGTTGTAGGATACCAACTAGCCCATGACGGAGACCATAATTTCTAAACTCTATTTTAATTTGGTAACATCCCTACGACGGGGTCCGAGATCGTAACCAGTCAATTAAATACGAATAGTGGTACGTTTTGCCGTCTCTTTCCCTCTTACTCAAGATCCCGAACCAGGCGCCACTTGACGATGATTCACGAATGAATTCCATGCCTACGATTGATAACAGCAAAAACTAGTGAATGGCAGACCATCAGCCCATTTTAGGTCATTTACTTGCTAGCCATGCGTTCCACATTCATAGAAATGTGTTTTGTTTACTAAAATGTTAACCGTTTATCAATTGTTTGATAAAAACGTGCATGTTTGTTTACGGACGTAGTAATGTGTAGAGCCGTACCTTGCATTTAATTTAAATTATAAGTACTGTAAGGGTAAGCGACTTCTTTTTTGTATGGTTAGTGCATCGTTGCCATAAAAGGATAATTAGTTGCTTGTATTTTTTTTCATTGAAGTCATTGAACGTTTTCTACACGACATGATCCCATGTCACTCAATCAACAACCGAAGCTGTAATTAATGAGTTTTGTATAAATACGTTCTGTGCCAGGCTTAACTGATGGCCATGCAAAACTGACCCGTCCTCGGTTCTTAATATAGTAATATGCTGAAATTACATTTACCGAATTTTAAAAATATTCATTTAGGGCCTGTTTCACAATCGACAAAAAAAATTTCTGCCTTTTAAGGTTCGCTCTCTCTTCGTCTATTTTTAAGTGTAAGGCCAAAAATTATCTATCATATGCTTTAAATAATCGATCGTGAAACAGGCGGTTAGTCTCATAAATTGAAGTTACACGCAAATTGTATGTATTAACATTAAAGGTAAAGACTTAAGTAGTTATTCATTACGAAAACGCATTTGCCACTACTCTTGTTCCACTAAACTATTCTGTAAATTTCTTTATTTTAATTTATTATCGTTTAATACCTTTTAATTAAAACTTTAATTCTTCTGTTAGGTTTAAAAGTAGGTGCAAATAATAGTAAACAATTAAAAAAACTGTACTGGGATTCGTGGTCAAAATGATAATTTTAAATAGCTATCAAGAACATAATATACTGAATGCAGTAGTAGTCTATCGTATATATACTAGTAACATTTCCTTTAAAGACGAATTCAGATAATCTCTTTTAAAAACGAATTCAGATAATCGATCTCTGGAATAACGTCAAACACATACTACTATTATTATACTAGTTAAAGTCGTCATTAGAGCCCTTTTGAATATTTACGCCATTGGTAATTAGAACAAACTTGAGATATTATTTCATAACATAATGTGCATTAACGGGAGGTTTGCTTGAAGATAAGTACACCCAAAAATACTCGTCAACCCTCTTAAAACTGTTAACAAATATAACTTCTTATGCAAGAGAGTAGCTTCAAAAGTACTTAACTAGAATTGATGTAAATTGTAGTGTTTTGTTGCAATTAACTTAAGTCCAAAATGACCACATAATATTAATTTGAAGGGTCGTAACTCTTTCCGAAAGAACCCAAAAATTCCATAAACTAAGGACTTAAAAGTTTTGAACCTAGATTAATTAACAACAAAACACTACAAGCTACATCGAAATACGTTCAGTATTTTTTAAATTACTATCTGATTTAAGGAGTTATACTTGTTAACAATTGTATGAACAAAAGACGGTTGGGCGGGTATTTTTGCCGGAGAGTGTACTTAAGCTATCTTTAAATTATTTAAAAATGAACATGAAAATGTAAAGTACAAAATCTGGGAGCACAGTTGCATGTAAACATGTCTCAATGCTTTTTTGTATTAGAAACGTTTCGATGAAAACATCACAGTAGGTATGTAATGAACAAGAAATTGTTTTTGATCCTTAACGGTTGGCAACGCGTTTACAGTCTTTTTAGTGCGTTTGTCTATAGGTCTCAGATCGAAGTTACCTTCGGGTATCCTAAGTATGCTTTCCTTTGCCTTCACTATGCCTAAAACGTTACTCATACTCTTAAATTGTAAGACAAAATTTCTGTCATTAGATTTTATAATTATGCAACATGTCTAGCAATTCATCTGATCAAAAAGTGTTTTATAATGATTTATTATCTCTCAGTTATTAGCTTACTTACTCTCCCACGGTTTCAAGGACAATTAAAAATCAATATCGCCATGTTTCGATTTTTGATTGACTGAGTATACGGGCGGGTCGTCGTCGTCTGGTGGTACTATCTGCTCAATAGAACCCTGATCCACTGTAGAACGGTATCACAGTGACAGTATAAAACAATTTGTTTCACACTTCTCACAACTTGAATTATAACGTCACTGTGACACAGTTCTATGGTGGGTCAAGGTTCCATTGGGCTGATGTAAATTATATCATTATTTAATTGTAATTTGTAACCAGCCATTTATAATAAATTTCAGAGAAATCTCGAAAAAGTTTAAAAAAAACTCTCAATCATGATTTTAAATCAATCAGTTTGCAATCGTATCTGAAAAAAATTTGATTCGAAATATGAGCTGTAAATGATAACTATGCATGAGGATACGCGGGGTGACTACACACCTTGACTCATACTATGCAGTAAAATACGGCATAGCTAAAATATTTTGGTAGAGTAGGTTCTTCTCCGGTATGTCGTGTTATAAATGTCTTATCAAACTCGCTCTACAAGCTTTAACGATGTATCATGACAGCATTTTTTATGATTTGAAAATGAACAACGAAGAGTGTATTACGTCAAAGAGATTTTGCGTATTCAAGCATTTCACAATTATTTTTTTCTTTTCCTTTCAAAATAGCTATAATTAAAAAAAACACAACTGAATGTGAATTAATAAGAGCCTCAAAATAGTACTCAAATTTATTATAATATGGTAAATTCTAATTGGTGAGTCCCAGATATGGTTATACTCCGGTGCCAGCGTAAGTGGCTCATGACTAGAACATGTCCAGGGGCTAGTGAATCCTTTCCGTTGTTATTGATTCTTGAAATAGGCCGCGAATACATCCAAACCGGGAGCCTGCCGTTTGGCCAAAACCTTATTGGTCAAATGTGTCATTTCCCAAAAAGCATTTCGTATAATTTTTGTTTTATTCGGGATACGACCGTTTGATATGTCTAGTAGGTTAGGTAACACTTATGACTATATACAAAATAAACTGCCACCGGTAACCACTTTTTGGCAAATACAACGAAATAAAATGATGCATTTGGGCAAAAATATTTTGGTCAAACGTATTAGACCCAGCCAAACCTTAAATAAAAACCGGGCAAGAGCATGTCGGACCATGCTCAGTGTAGGGTTCCGAAGCCGTAACGACAAACACAAAAAACTATCTCAAAAATCAACATGTAGGTATGAAACAATTTTCTATTTAAAGTTATTTGGCGCTGTCTTAGATGATTTTTAGTAGGTATAAACCCGTTAATCGCCTGTATCTCAGGAACTAATCATGTCTACTTAGCCGTGATAGTTTTCCTTTAAAATTCGTTATATGCGCTATCGTTGAAGTTTTTTTCAGATTGTTAGTACATGTAGCTTTGGCTGTAGGGGGGGGGGGGACACTTGACTCTAACAAAAAATAGCGCTTTAAAGCTTAATATTTCATAAACGGATCCCTTAATCGAAAAATTGTTTTCATAAACCCGCAATATTTTTGAAAGACCTATCCAACGACACCCCACACTATGGGGTAGGCAAGAAAAAAAAAAGACATCCCCACGTTACGTGTAGGGGAGGTGCATTAAAAAAATATATTTTTCAAAATTTTATTTTACCACTTTGTTGGCGTGACTAATATGTACATTCATGCCACATTACAGCTCTCTAGTACTATGAGTCTCTGAGCTAGACTGGGGACGGACGGACGGACGGACGGACGGACGGACGGACATGGCGAAACTATAAGGGTTCCTAGTTTGACTACGGAACCCTAAAAAGTGGCCATATCCTGAAAGCGTAGAGTTTCTCACTCCTTTCTTACGGACATGTGTTCCTTTTATATTCCTGGTAACAAGCTTCTGCCCGCAACTCCGTTTGCGTGGAATTCGAAATTTTGCCATCCCATGGGCACCATATATTTTTGCGTGATATAAACTATTCTATGTCCTATTCCAAGACCTAACCTGTATGTGTGCCAAGATTCATCCCGATCCGTTCAGTGGTTGAAGCGTGATTGAGTAACAAACATCCAAACTGTCATTTATGATATTCTTATTTTAAGACCTTCAAAATTTGACAATGGAACAGGAATGAAGTGTTAGTTTGTGGCAATAGTCGCAAATTGAGCAGTAATTTTTGCTGCGATTCTCGATCTTTCTTCTGGGTAAATGGTTTCAATTCACGAGCAGCGTTCTGTTACGACCATTTTTTTTTTAAATTACGAATATGCACAATAATGTGTTGTTAACATTAAACACTAATTCCTAACTAAAACTAAAAGCCATTTGCTTCTGTTCCTCCTTTCTACGTCAACAAAGTTAGTAACAATTTTAATGATACTCATAAAGTAATGTTTTATAATTGGTTAAGTTTATTTTTATTTTGCATATAATAAACATTATAATTTAATCTCATACTGGATGAAAAGCGTATGGCTCGTCAATAATTTATACTACCAACGATGAAGTACGGAAATTTCCTCGCTGTAATGTAAACAATATCGCAAAGTCAAAGTACAAAACTTGTAAAATGTTAGTTCTACCTCTACAACATTGATAAAAATTAAAATTCGTGGTTTGATCCCGCAAATGTTTCTGAAAACAACTAAGTTTTCAATATTTGAATGGCGTTTGGAAACCCTACAACAAGAACGCAGAAAGTTGTAGAATTCAAACGTTTTTTTATGTCAAAGATGTCGACACTTAAACCAAAGGTAACTGAATCCTTAAAAAAGATGTAGGTGTGTAGTGCTTCGGAAGAATACAAACTGTTGTGGTAACGTGGGCCAGGGAAACACCCCTGGCTTCTCGAATAGCTCGGGATTAAGCTCTCCCGCTTTAAAAATAGTTCCTGCAAAGGTGGAGGGAAATATAAGTCTGCGGTAATAAATAGTTTCTTGAACTTAAGGGTGCTGGAATGAGAATATAGACGATTTTGTTAATAGCGAAGAATAAATGAACGTGAGTATGAGAAGGTATCTATCATAAACATAAAGTTTAATTATGTATGTGATTCTCTGCAAAGAGGAGAGATTAGGTATTTGACTAATGTCGCTAACAATAATATCTGTATAAATAAATGCTTTAAATATAAAATAGGTTTATAAGGAAATAGGAGTTCAAAACATTGATTAGACTTTTCAAGCAATACAATAATAATACAACACAATACAAACACTTTATTGAAACACCACATACACCAAATAACGGATATACAGGAAAAAATATATAAAAAAACCTACATCACAAAAAACCATTGAAACCCTTTTAAATAGGTTAGTTTACGCGAGTATGCAGTGATTAGCTTAAACCACTAACTACCAAATAGGTTAGAATAATTCCAAACGAAGTACAAAAAAGTTTAAAAAATATTAATGAATGGAATGCTAACAACTAAACCTTTATCGGAATCAACGGCGACGCGTTAGTAGATACCGGTTGAAAGGAATGCAATCAAATGTTACATATGCATTAAAACATTTGGTTGCATTGAAATTCCTGAATGTACATGTTGACTTCGAGTGTGGAATGAGTGTTAGAGGCGTGGGCCGACTGTCAGCGTTTGGCGATATTATTATTACATAATTTCAGCGCAACCAAGAAGCTTTGGTTTTTTGACCTGCATTTCTAAATACATTTGACATAACCAACTTGAAACTCAACAAAAAAGTTACAAGCAAGATTAAACCTTGACATTTAAGAAAAACCCGCGTAGAATTTCGGTCAATTCGTTTCGGATCTATGATGCCGCAGACAGATATACAGACGCACCCATTCTCAGAAATACACGTTATAAAATTATTACACCCCTCTTTATTTTGTCGGCGGTAAAATAAGAGTCCTCTTCTTCGACGATGACTTGATAGCTAAACAAATCATAATTTACGGTCCTTTTCGGTTTTGAAATGAGAAATTGTTCTCATTTTTCAATAGTTTTCGCTTAAAGTGCAACCAAGCCTTATCGCTCGAGCGTTCCGCGAGCGATGGGGCGGGCGGCGCCGGCGCTGGTAGCGCTGACTAAACAACGCCGACACTACCACATTCACTACCACCAACCACGAGTTGTAAGTAACTGAAGCACACCATACGTGTCGCTGGCAGCCAATTTACTATGCACACAGACCGCGTTGCACACGGGAGCAGTAATGTGCGTCATCTTTCATGGTATATTAATATAGATGGCTATGTAACTTTTAATTTTTAGCGTATAAAATACAACAAAAATTAAAGGAGAGGGTTTCCGCAATTTAAACTTAGGTTTTAAGGTAGACAACAAACTGAAAAAGCTTTTTGACAATGTAACTATTTATTTTATAAACTAAGCACTGAAAAGTAATAGGTATATAGAGTAACTAATGTGTGTTAATTACAATTAGTGATGAACCACTTTTTTATATACTTACCTAATTATAATAATCGATTTTAAATGCAATTATAGTCGGTAGAAAAATATACAAAGATTACAACTGATGCGATCTAACATAAATTACAACTGATGATATTACAAACGACAAAGATTACAACTGATGATATTACAAACGACAAGCTAAATCTATTAAAGGTAACTCTAAAAATTGAAACTTTCAGCAATCCACACATGTATTGTTTCGTTAAATTTCTTTAACGTTACCAATATTAGAAAGCACGTAGATACCCATCATGAATCATCGTGTTCATATTTCAACTCGCACGAGTTAAGTATATGCATTTAGCTAAGTACATCATGACCGTCATGCAAGGGCCACTGTTGGAAATTAAATCAACAGGCTCATATGTCTTCATGCAAAGTAGTAAAAAACCCATTTTAAATTAACGTAAGTAATGTTTTAATGTTAGGGTGTGCGTTAACGCGATGAATGCGGTGCGCCTGCGTTTGTCGCAAGTTAATTACTTAACGTGATACCTATCACAGATTTGGAACGGTACTGTGCTGTTATTACTTACTAGCGACCCGCCGTCGCTTCGCTTCGGTTTATGTGAGTATGAATTATATAGCCTGTAGGCTAAGCGAAGCCTTCCTCGATAAATCGGCTATCTAGCACTGAAATATTTTTTCAAATCGGGCCAGTAGTTCCTGAGATTAGTGCGTTCAAGCAAACAAACAAACAAACTCTTCAGCTTTATAATATTAGTATACATTTTTATCGTTAATTTATTATGACGTAATTATTTTTCAAGACGAATTTTCTTTGTTGTTTGTTATTTATGTAGGCGTATAATTTGAATACGATACCTACTGCATTGACCAATTTGTTACAATACATGAAAACTTTATTTATTTAACATTGAGTAAGATAAATGGATAATAGCTAGCTAGCTTGATGTATTTTATTCACCCTAGGACCTTCGAGTAAACCATTAAGTGCTGAAAAGTTTAACATCACACCTAGACTATACATTCATAATTATAATACATTATTTTAAAGCAAATATAAATTACTTTTTGGTATTCATGATAAAAATAACTTAACTTTCTCCTTTTGTTGTGCAACCAGAATTGACACTGTTAATCTTTACCATATTTAACAAAATATAACGTTCCTATGACCGTGGATTGTAAATATGTATCTATCTTATTGACGTTTGAAATGCGCTTCAGAGAGACCGACACGTCGATTTGACTAAACACGGCTTAACTAGAAGCTTCTCTTTGCCTCTCCACATCGATGTCGTATCTAAAGGAATAAATTCGGAGCTTTACTTAGTAGTTAGGGCTGCTAATTATTCATGTCGTACACGTGTAGTTCTAAATAGAACAACCCATTAAGAGTTCATCTTACCAGAAGTGCACCGCTTCTTCTTTCAAATGATTACAATTTGCATATATATTATATTTCATAATGCCTAGATACTTAATGAAATACCTCTTGAATCGCGTTAGCATGGTAGGTGGTAGCCCTACATGGCTACGTAATGTAGCGTGGTGGCAAGGCAACGAACGCGGCCGCGCGCGGGGCGCGGGCGGCTCGAATGCCTGCTAGGTGCAGTGTTACGGCAATGAATGAAGAGGTACCAGAAACGCAACCTAAATACCGGACATTCCTCAAGTCCCCGACGTCGCCACGTGTGCCTACTAGCTCGCTTTTACCGCCCGAAATAATATGCTTAGCTTACATACCAACACATGGAAATGTGTAACGAATTAGCAAACCTACCGATAAACTTTCATTTATAGTAAACGATATACGCCCGTGGCTACAAATAGTTCAGCTTGCCACATTGTTTTTGTAGTTCGGTTAGTGTACGCAGACATAACAAGTATTTGATCTGTTCCTGGCGACTTTACAAGCCAGTACCTATTCATTTGTTGGGTTAGTCATCTATTTAATTTGAGTATTTCCGATTCTTTTCCAAAGAAAAAAATCTTAGTCACTGTTTATTCGATACAATGCGGAAGTGGGTGATTAGTCATGTAAACTACCTACTTGATATGAGGTAGTTTCCACACGTGTCTTTGAAGCTTATAAAGTTCCAGTTCAATAACCATACAGACATGTAAAAAGGCTATTCTTCCTTTCGGTTCCCACGTTATTTTTTGTAAGGAGCCCGATAAGGGGAATCGTATACCCTTTCTTAGTCCGGTAAACAAACGGAGCCCTTATTTATTGCTAATAGATTTCCAAACGGTGAAATCAGGTCTCGGTATGCATTTATAAAGAGGGTCCGCTTAACGTAAACAACGCTCCACGAAATTTAGCTTTGCTTTTTAATTGATAAATTATTTACTATTTAAGTAAGTTTTGTTGGGTTTTCCTTTTCGTCAGTCGCCAGCCGCCGCTAATCATGAATGAGTACGACTCGTGTATGGTTATGTTATGTTATGACCATATGTACTAAAATTTTGTTTGTATTTTTTTATTTGAAATGCTTTATTTCATTTTCCTTAAGTTTGATTTGACTTTGCCTGTGAGAAAATATTAATGTTAATGAATTGGTTTCTATTCTAAAGAAATGTGTTTAATCTTAATATCTTTGCCCCTAAAACTTTGCTCGTACAGTCAATACCTGAATATTCATATTTTATTTGCAACCTTTAATTAATAAATATTCCTACTTTTAATTTGTTACTTTTCATAATGTACAATGTTTCAGGCGTGGGAGCAGGCGCGAGCGCGGGCGCAGGGGTCACGGGGGTGGCGGGAGTGACGGGGGTCACGCGGCGCGGGCGCTGCAAGTGGTTTAACGTGGCCAAGGGTTGGGGGTTCATCACCCCGGACGACGGCGGGCAGGATGTCTTCGTCCATCAGGTAAGCAGGGGTGTTATTCCTTCATGAACAACGGACGGGCGGACGAACGAGCGAAATCGCAGCGGCGAGTTTTGGTAGTTCCGTCAAAGCGAACACATTTTAGCGCATGCATTTTCAATTAAGCAGGCTCAAACGTTCGATCCATCGGCAGAAACCATGCTGCTAAATTGAAAATGCACGCGCTAAAATATGTTTTGTTCGCACTGACGACAGGACGACTTAAACTCGCCGCTTGGACAGTCACTCGTCCGTCCGTCCGACCGTCGTTGTTGGGAGAATCACTACCCAGGGTACAGGGCGGGGCGGTTTTTACTAAATTACCGACTGTGAAATCTGAAAATTTACGTCATTTCGAGAATTAAACTTCTAGTCGTTATTTCGTAGAATTTGAAGTTAGTTCGTAGAATTTGAGTCTGTGTCTTCACACATTGTCTGCTTGTGTGTTTGTATTTTGTTCTCTCTTTTTCGTTTCTGGGGAAAGGTAGACCAAAATGAAGCTACGAGTATATAGAAAACAATTGGAAACAATATTGTTGAGGCGATGATGCTGATAAAATAGCAGTAATAAAGGAAATCGGTTTCTAAGCATCTTGAGCTTGCTTAAAACTGGAAAGAAAAAAGAGGTCCAAATCATGCGCCGTATCGTACCTAAATTTGAAAATATCGAATCAAAACCGAAAACTGTCGAGAATACCCATTAATAAAATATTATACAACATTATAATAGCTAAATGATTTGTGCTTAAATTTTAATGCACGTGTAATCGTATTTTTTTTGCTACGTCACTCATTCAGTACTACTGATACTTAAAACTTTCCATAGTCAACCTGTAAGAATTCGTCAAGTTATTAAAAACAAACCATGCAGTTTCTACGAAATGTCAACCGAGTAACTTTTCTACCACTTTTTGCCCTTAATGCGCTACAATAGTCAAAAAGTGGTAAAGAATTTTCTTCATCAACTCAACATTACTAAGCGTCGGAATATCCAATATTCTTTGATGAGTTTACAGTAGTAGAATAAATCCATTCACCAATAGTGGCATATCTAGCCGGTTGACCTGATAGTGCTTGTTTGTTAGTTCGGCTTATCAAGGCCGGATGTTTTTTTCTATACATTTACGCCACTAAACTTGTACTTCGCTCGTTCGACGTGGAAGCGGTAAAATGTATATTTGGTTGATACTTGGTTATTGAGTACCTACCGATAACGCTTGGTTTCTCATACGTGAATTCCCAACCGTTGCGAAGTTACAAAATTATTATGAAACATTCTTGCTCTATATTTAGGTGATGGAATATCCCCAAACAAAAAAAAACAATCGTAAGTCATAAGTGTTCTACTCCTTTTTATGGTAATCATATTGTTCATGTGGTGGTATCTACTTTTTGGACCTACTTCAAAATTATTTAACTCTAAGAGCTTCTAAATATAACGTCAACGATATATTATATTTATGATATAGAAGCCAGCTAGGCTAAGACAAATGTGGACAGAGCCCTTAAATGGGCGTGGGAACTAACATTTCAATTAATCATATGCAATGGAATTTTTTGGCTGCAAACGAGCTGTGTATTAATGACTATTATGCCCCTTAAACAAATTAATCGAATAAGTAATCAACCTGTATTTAGACAGGTACTTTTTTCCGCGCATCTTAGTTACAACAAGGTAAGATAAAATAAAACCCGACTACGAAATCCACTAATCGTCATTACCGTGCCTTTTATGCTATTTGTATACCTATGTTAAAAAGTAATAGTACATATCTTATTTATAATAATAACTTTTCCAGGTATATGCAGTAAAACCTTTCATTTGACAACGACATACATTTGTTGACGATTTAATATGACGTCAATTCATTTGTCAAAATGTAATGGATAGGCTAGGAGGTAGTAGCTCCGAGCTAAGAGGGAACAGCTACTTAAAATCATAACCCTTATTTTTGCTTTACGGTTTGAAAGGATTAAATTTTTGTCGCAGCCAATGTATACATCGTATCAGCTGCATGATATGAACCATGATTTTAAGTCCAGTTTCAATTCGGGGAATCAATATTTCATATGTGAGATCCACTCGTATTAACTTTAAACCCGTCGCAGTACTGAAACTCGGTTCCAAAAATAGTTCAAACCTCGGAGACGGACATGAGGGCACACATTATCACGGAAAATAGAACAATTCCGCGCAAGTAGCAAACAATTCCTTTTGCGTAGACGCCGCCACTATAAATAAATATCAGTGGACAATGTCACACCAATTGACCTAGTCCCAAACTAAGCTCTAGGTTTGTACATACTATGGGTCAGTTCCCATCGACAACGATACTTACAATTATAAAGAAATATACACTTAAATAAATAGAAAATATCCATGACTCAGGAACAAATATTCGTGCTAATCACACAAATATCCGCCCTTACAGGGATTTGAACCCAGGACCACTAGGTTCGTAGGCAGGGACACTACCAACTAGGCCAGCGCGTAGTCGAAATATTTATGTACAGTCAAAATATAATAAGCAATATCATTTTATCGTACTATAAGCTGATGCTTTTGTTTCCAGAGCGTCATCCAGATGCCGGGGTTCCGATCGCTGGGGGACGAGGAAGACATCGAGTTCGAGTGCCAGGAGTCCGACAAAGGGCTGGAGGCCACCCGCGTCTCCGGACCCTCGGCGGTAGACTGCCAGGGCTCCCACCGCCGGCCACTCTCCAAGAAACGGTTCAGAAAGATACGGTAAACTATTATAGACAGGAACCGGGGGCTTCTTCTCAAATAACCTTACAAGTCAACTGCAGTACAGCTACTTACCATCTGTCAAAAAGATAGTCACTTGACTTTGGTTAACTTAATTTTTTCAACATACTTTACAGTTTCAAAGAAGGATGCAACCTATCTCTATCTTCCAATAATGACTCGATATCTTTATTCTAAATTGTTAACCTGACTACTGGGTACAGAATTTTTCGTTTTCATGATTAAAGTTTAATGCAAATGAATCAAAATTAATCCATATTAATATATATATATATATATATATATATACACATATATATATATAAGAGACTCATACTCAAGGTTATTAAATGTCAGGTTACTTAAATTTAATGAGAATTTAATATAATTATTACTTGTTTCCTCAACTAAAGAAGTCATAGTCATAGTAGTGGAGGTAATAGTAACAAATAACAGCAGTGAAAAAAGGTTTTAATGACTCGATTACAACTAGTCGACATTGGTCGACGGGGATTTGTTTCATAGATTTATGCTCATCCTCCTTTGACAAGAATAAGCCCCCAGTAACAAGGACTAGTGCTTTTGGATTGGACTACCATAGCGCTGCTAGGAAAGTAAGGTACAGTCGAAAGCACAAGTATTTGTACACCTATCAAATATAATGTTAAGACAAATCTTATAGTCAGTAGCATACATGCGTGGAGATATTTTCAACGACTTAGGAACGTATATATTTATGACTTTGACTGTACTAGGATCATTGAAATTAGACACTACTAGCTGCTTAGTTTCAAAGAATAATAATAGCACCGTCTATTTATTTACTGTAGAAATGCTTTTAGTTTTTGTCATACTTACTGGTAATACGAACGGAAAAATAAGGTGTTTTGTTTTACAGTTGCTACAATTGTGGTGAGTTCGCTAACCATATAGCCGCCAAGTGTAGCATCGGGCCGCAGCCGAAGAGGTGTCACAACTGCAAGAGCGAAGACCACCTCATTGCCGACTGTCCCATTAAGGTATTATCACGCTATTTACCTTTACGTAATTGGTTGAAATATTACCTACCAGAGGGGCTATTGCCTAACGCACTCGCAATCACGATCGTTTTCATTTTGAAAATCGAAGGCTTGTCTGCATACAAAATGAAAACAATTGTTTCACTTTGAAGCCGACTGCGATTGCAAGTGCGTTAGACAATAGCCCCTCAGGTCCAAAGGCAGGATCAATGTAAATTTAGTACTTTGTATAAAGCGATGAGCGATATTTTAGAGTCGTTACTTATATTTTGTCGTCTCATAACGCTTCTAATGGTGCTCCCACACTTGCTGTTATAAAGGTTATATATCATTATAATACACGATAACATCCACTAACACTTCATAACATTTTGTTAAAACATGTTAGATGTTTCAAACGCTCCCCACACTGGTAAAAAATTATAACATGTTTGTTACCGTGTTGTAATTTGTTTTTCATCACACTTGCTCGTAAATAGTGTCCTAACATGCTAGAAAAATCGACCGTAAATCCAAAATAATACCCGCGGGCCTTTTTTTACCATTACGCTTCTAACGTGCGTAATAGCTTTTTTTTTAATATTATACGTGGACTCAAACTATCACAATACGTCAGGACCCCAATTCTTGTGCCATTCGATATGAAGTTTCATTCGAGATGAAATTTAATGTCAGTTAAATACTATTTCCTAAAAATCTCGCATAATAAACTATTGATCTCATATGTCACTAGAATCGGACTCCGAACACGTTTGACATTATCTGTGGTAAGTCACAGACAATGATGTAGTCTGCCGCTAATAAGTTAAAAATATGATCTTTTGTCTGATTTTATTTCATTTCCTCGCAATTGTGATGAAAAACATTGTATGTTACACGGGTGGTAAAGGAAATACAAAGCTCGAGTCATTAAACTCTAGTCATTAAATTCTAACAGGCTCTCGTTTGTAATTATTTCTTTACCACCCTTAATACACAATGTACTAATAAAGCATTAACAAAGTTATATAACATGATAACAATGTATAACTTTTGTTATGATTTGTGATGACGATGAACAATGTTTTATAACGTTGTATAACACTTGTAACAGCAAGTGTGGGAGCTCTATTCTTATAGAGCACCCACACTTGCAGTTTAATTTTTTTATGATTCATCACGAACATTTCGATTAAAAGTCACGTTTTCGAGTCGCCTTTAACTATTAAAAACACACGTTTTCCGATGTTCTGGTTTATTTTAGAGGTATCAGACGCTGTAGCATGAAACCCTAAAATTACCTTTACTCGTACTACTCGATGACGATAGGACAGTCAAGATCAATGTCAACTTGTTATCAAATTTAAGTAATAAATACATACCTACCTACTAGAGTACAAAAACAAATGCCTTTCTAACTTTAGAATTTTCGAACAAATTAAACAGTTGAGAAACAACGCTTTGGAATTGCTTTAGGTTACCAATTTGTATTAATTGTTTATTTTGTTTCTATTTGTATGGGTCTTTGTGGCGTGATATATATTGAATATATTTTAATTTAAAGGTTGAAAAGAAGAGCGACCAGCCGCCGAAGAGCTCCAGCAGCTCCCAAGCCAGTCAAGAGGGCAGCCCCACGCACACATGATCGGACTCCTTCTAGTTATATTTTATAAGGCATTCTAGCGGCATTGGTTCTTTAACTATACAACTAGACCGTAAGTATGAAAATAATACGAATGAACAAAACATAGACAATATATTATAACTTATCTACCTCAAAATAACAGCAAAGTAAATACAAAGCAAGACTGATGAGTACAAATCAATTCACTATTATTAATATGATTTGTTGTTTAACTTAGAGTTTAATGTGCGCTATAAGATACCTGATCTTTTCCGTAGTATATACTGATTATAAGTATAATTTATCAATTATTGAATATAACGTTTTTTTAACCATGTACCTTTTTACAGAACCTATGTGTCCGTTTATTATTTTCATATTGTATTTTTAAATCATTATTTTATTTTATTTCTAATGCCTACTTTGGAAGCATACCCTAATTTGTTTAAAACGAAACCAATATTTCTGGACATCTTACTTGTTTTATTAGCAAGGTCTTAGTTCAAAATAGTGCTTTAAGTTTTAATAGAACTGTAACATTAGTACAAAGTTTATGTGTTCGAGTGTCAATATTTTAAAATACGTATATTGTATTTACCCAAAGTTAAGTGTGTGTTTAAATATTATACATATTATTAATTTTATTGCTATATTCTATTAATGATAAACTTTATGTAATTTTATTATGTGTAATTAGCCATTATAAGACCAAGTAAGTCACTGGAAGAAGTAATAATTTACAATAAAGCTGCCTTATGTTCCCTCGCGCCGCCGAGTTATTTAAATTCATGGAATTAAAAAAACAAGCCCTCGATATAAGTGTGCCCCCCCCCCCCCCTTAATATATAATAAATTTAAAACAGCCGATTTTTTTATAATAGTCAACTAAAACGCACCCCAGTTAAAATTACTTTATATTTAAAACCCGAGGGGCTATTGCTTAACGCACTCGCAATCGCAATTGTTTTCATTTTGAAAATCGAAGGCTTGTCTGCATACAAAACGAAAACAATTGTTTCGCTTTAAAGCCAATTGAGATTGCGAGTGCGTTAGGCAATAGCGACGCAGGTCCAAATAGTTCCATCTTTTTGGTCACAGACAGACAGATAAACAAACAGACATAGGGGTTGAATTTATTACTCCCATATTTTTGTATCGGGGTTTAAAACAAGTTATTTTCATTTAAATATCGTCTTAAACCTATCATCCTTAAAGGCACACAGACCACTCCATCTAATGATGTTATTTTTATTTAATGTTTTTTTTAAAGCGGATTATAATTTTAATCTTAAGAAACACATACACATACATACATACTTACTTACTCTTAAGAAACAGTTGGGTTTTAGGAATATAATGCTGTAACTTATATATACATAAAATAGACATTATTAAATTACCGCTGGTGTTTCAAACAATTCATTTTGATTTTACTCAGAGAATCAAATATGCAAACGTTAATAATATAATGTAAACAAAAATGTGCCAAAGTTCACCTTACCTCGTTGCAATAATTACTTTAGTTACACTCGTATGTCCGGGAGAACGTCAGTTAAGTTAACTTGTTTTAATGTTAAGATTAAGTCAATATTAAAATTAGGCAAGTATTTCATCCACCTATATCAAAGTACAAAAATATCTTAATAAGGATTGACGCCATGATTAACTTTACAATTTAAGTTTGCTCAAATGCCTTAAATGATAAGTAAGTTTTAATAAGTTTTGTAGGTACTTAATTAGTCTGAAAACAATTTGAGAACACTCAAACTTTTTTAATTTTTATATAAAGTTTTGTTACACATATTTTAAAGACAGATCATATTTTGAGTTTGTCACTTCTATTCATAATTCTATACTTAAAGCTACGATTACTACACAGCATTATTTTTTGGGTGCCTATGGAGCAGAAGCCATTTTTAAACACAGCAGAGACAAAAAAGCTATTAAAGTTAATGTACAACAGAATAAGCCTGCACTGTAACTAGTTTATTATTATTTAATTAATTGGCGTTATAATCTCAGTGAGGTGCCTGAAAGTTCAAAGTTCTTAAGATGTTAAGATTTAAGAGGATTGTAAAGCGACTCTTAAATCGCGTACCTAGCTGTCAAAGGTTTTTCCATATGTTGTAGTGATTATGAAAAACTAGGTCTGTACGTTTCTGTTTTTGGTTTTGAGAATATGTTTCGTGCTTAAATTCTTACGTAGAAAGGAAAACGTACTGTCATAGTTTTTCATAATATCTACGACACTTCAAAACTCGTAAAAATTTGACTAGGTTTAAGGGGAGAGAAACGTTATCGCATTTTGTATGGAAATTTTCAGCCTCACAAACCTCTTAAGACATTTTATAACACATTAGGTATGTCATGATAATTTTTTGTCGTACCTTGGCCCCTCGTTAGGGATGTTTATGTGTTCATAGATTTATCCAAAAGATAATTTAAATTGTTTTTGATTTAACAAAAATACGAAGAACTCCTTTGTAAGTATTACAACATACGGGTTTTAATATTATTATATAAATAACATAGGGATTTAAGTTAAGAAAGGTTTCAATGATTTGTCTGCCGAGCATCATTTGCGATTGACTTGTAGAATACATAAGGATAGTTCAGAAATACAAATACATTACTGGATACCTAGGTACATACTACTGCTACGAGTATCTACTTTATATGTTGAGAATAAACTGCAATAATAAATAAGTATATTGAATATTTTAAAATAAATGACGACTACCCACAAGCTGGTAGCGCCACATTATCACCCACAGCAATAGTAAAGTTAGTTAAGAGTTTTTTGAAAGACTATTTGTAAACAAACTACCTCATAATTTTAATAACGTATAAAAGATTATATTCATAAGTCAATATTAACATTTTTAAAGTTTAGCTACTATATATCTTGCTGAATGCCGAATTTCTTAAGGTTTGTATTTCTTATGTTTAAAGTTTAATTTTTGTTTTTATTTTTCAAAGAAAAATAAAGGCTATAATAAAAACGTCTTTCTTTATTGAAATCCTGAGAGCTAGAAATATCCACCCCACAATTACTAAGATAACACTAGAAATGCTAGTTCTTTTTTCTTAAATCAACGTTCAATAATAAAGTATAGTGCAAAAGCTCTTCAGGTTTGTACTTCTGTTTCACTCGCTCCCATACGATCTTATGCTAGTCTCTTATGCTAGACTTTATCCGCACCAGAAACACTTTAATAGCTATTGCACTGTATAGTGTTCCCAATCAACAAGGGTGCCCCCGTCACTCAAATTGACGTTGCGCATGTTTGCAGCGTCGCACCTATGAACGTGAAATTAATTAGAGGCGAGACTTCGTGGAGGTTTACCACCATGTGCTAGAAATATTTCAAAAATTCATTCATTTCACAAACATAATATCATTTTGCATAACGCTTTTTTCCGAAATTGTAAATATTTCAGGATGTTTATAAAACTAACCTAAACTATAGGGTTCTACAAGATGTCCCTGAAACAAAATCTTGAAATGTAAACAGTTTAAATTCGTTTGTGAAATGTTGTTTAGAAAGTGATTGGATACCGGATTGAACACCCCCTACCATCACAAACAGCGGCCACCAAAAATCCCATCGTAGTACGAAACATCAAGTGACATGAAAAAACTCGGGGACACTATTCTACTTTGTTAAGAGTTACTATACGCCCGACAATATGACAACGAACGGGCTAAAACAGACGAGCAGGGTAGTGATTCTGTAAACAACGCCGGTCGTGCGGACTGTCGAGTGATATCCAAGCGGCGAGATTAAGTAGTCCCGTCAGTGCGAACAAATCACATTGTAGCGCGTGCATTTTCAATTAAGCAGCCTTATACGTTCGACCCATGGTGCTGCTAAATTCAAAATGCACGCGCTACAATGTGTTTTGTTCGCACTGACGGGACTACTTAATCTCGCCGCTTGGATATCACTCCACAGTGCGCACGACCGGCGTTGTTTACAGAATCACTACCCAGGGCTCTTTTCTATTCGGTAGAACATTACAGCTTTTGACATGTTATCAATGTTATCATGTTATTTTTAACTCTGCCGCTATAACTGTCATGTCAATAGAGTTGTCATTACGTTGATTATACGATGACATGCCAAAAGGAATTTCATTTTACCGAGAAGAATTAGTCTCTGGATTGGCTAAAATTAAATTGGAATAGATATATGAAATAGATTGGCTAAAATAAATTTGGAATAGCCGATAATCTAATCAAGTATATAATAATTGAATTTTGGGACGTAGGTGGTTCTGGGCTAGTGGTTTGTCAATTAACGTCCATAACTAAACGATGAATCCTACACTACCCTGCTAATCTAAATGGTGGAATCTCAGATTAAACTCCTGTAGCAATCGCAACCCTATTAATAGCAGGGGAGGGTTGAATCTGCTCTGGGTTTTAAATTGGAGATACCGCTTATTGGCTTACGAGGGAAGTATAGGTCTAGCAATATAGTCCGGTGCGGCTGATGCATCTGACAGGTTATTATTGCAAACTAGTGACGAACAGCGTTCAATCTGAATTTTAAATATGAATTAAAGGTCGATTTTAACAAACGAAATTTTCTTTACTCCTTTGTTTTGGAGTAAAGACCTGCGTAATCTCAACATTTCATGCACCGTTGTTAAAAAAATAGAACCTTAAATTACTTAATTACTTGATAATATAACACTTGCCTGATTTTATGGAATATGCAATATTAAAAAAAAAAAACGTTTTAAGTTATTAAGTTGAAAAATAAAATTATTATTATTACCTAATCCAGGTAGACATCAAAATAATCTTAAGTGTTTTCATACCACCAATATAAAAGGTAATCTTAAAACATTGACAAGAGGTAAAATAATAAATATAACTTTGTCTATTACATTAGCTGTCCTATACTAAATATTGATATAATAATATGTATCGTAGCACGATGTCCCAACCTTTTAGCACATCAGCTCTTCTTCTTATCTTAGTTTTTACTTTTATATTTACAATACCTTAATTTTAAATAGGTTTATAAACCTATACTTTAGTGTAAAATGCCTGCCAAATAAACTTATTTTCTTTCTTACAATAACTAAAAGGGTCTTTGATTTTACCTGCCACGTAAACAACCTATTTTACTTCTCAATTTATTATTAAGTTATCAAAAATGCTAACGTAATTGTTTAAAAAACCTATAATAATTATTAAAAATTATATACAGGGTGAAATCTAATACGTGATACCAATGATCACCTCTGTGTTCTACCCACGAGTATGAACAACTTTCACTATGGGACCAACCCTGAAATATCGAAAAAAAAAACAGCTGCTTCATACATTTTGGTCGAGTGCGTATTGAACTTTTCTATGAAACAGCTGATTTTTTTTTCAATATTTCAGGGTTGGTCCCATAGTGAAAGTTGTTCATACTCGTGGGTAGAACACAGAGGTGATCATTGGTATCACGTATTAGATTTCACCCTGTATTTTACGCCGATCATATTTAGGAAACACCTAAAATATCACCCTGTTTTATGATCGCAGCAACTTGCACAAGTATAAAATCATGTTACGCGAAGTATTCCAGGCACCAAACTACGGTGCAAAAACGTCACACATAGCAGTTAATATCAGTCATTTATTCACAACCCATTTAAATTAAATATGTTTGTATTATGAATATTATGTATATTATATGGATGACCTTAGCACAGTTACTACGAGATACTCTCTCTTTATGTAAAATGATATCACCTGGGTTCATCCTCAACGTTATGAAATTGGGTTGTTCAGGACGGACAAGGATTCCGCTACGATTGTTTGATATTTTTACATGCCACCTGCCAGGAACCAGCTGCAAGGCCTCTATTCTTCGTGGTAAAACCATATTGCCTTTGACATGTTATCGTATTGTAAACGTTACGATAACTCTTGTTTACTCACTTGACAGCAACGGCGACTTAAAAACAATACGATAACACATCAAAGGCAATATGGTTTATAATTCAATGAATATTTCATTTAAATTATAGTGCGATGAAATAATATGTTAATAAAAACTATCAGATATACTTTTAAATACGCTGTAAACATCGTTCGTGAAGGGTTATTCTGCCTATGACATATTGAAAAGTAAAAAAAAACAGGGGAGATCTTTGATTGTACGAGTGTTTGGCGGTTTAACCGATTTCAAATACAGAAGGAGATCCTCAACTTGTTAAAGTATATTTATATCATGTCCTTACATTGTTTGAGAAAACGTATCCACTGCGGAAACGGGGATTGCCTGACTCGTACTTTAGTAGGCCATGCTACGGCTCGGCCTGCTAACCACCTCGTCAGGTAATCCCCTTTTTTCTGGGCGTCTAGAATAATGTAGGTACTATTCTTTTTCATGTCTAAGTGACGATTTAATTAAATTGTTCTTTGTTTATCAAAACACGCGGGTACTATGCTAAATCCTACAGCAATATAAAAAACAAACGACCAATCAAATTTAAGCATCCGGGCATTAAAAATAATTTAAAGGCTGTATACATTGTATAGCGCTGTTTTAGTTTTCGCAAAATATTCTCGCTGCAATGGCGAGATTTTTCCTTTCGGTTTAGATAGTTTACTAGGAAGCAGGCTGCGTCAAGGAAACACTATATTTTGTTGTAATGTGGGGCACCTCTCCTGCGCTCTCGTAAAACACCAATGTTTATGCGACCGGGAAACCACCCGTTGTAGCCGCCATGTTTAATATTTTATGTATTTACATTTGCTATTTTGATGCAGTGACAACGATGTTACGGTAGTAAAATATTTTCTAAGCATGTTTTTCAGGTTTTTACAAGAAATGAGGGGTAAGTAAATAATATTTTCCTACTCCTGTACTTTTATCTGTCATTTATATAGTCACGAACACTAATATAAGAACATACATAATATTATGTCCGCAGAATAATCCAGAGAAAAGTCTATCTTGTCTATGCCCCAAAACAGCACTTGTGCGTTTTTGAGATAAAACGATACGGCCAGCTGCCAAAGCTTAGCGTTGCACAATCGATTTAATCATATTTTAACGATTGTGAAATAGGGACTATAAATCACCTAATGTTTTGAGAAATGATTTCAGTTACCTGATTGGTCGATTTTAAAATAGCTGTATTCTGATTGGTTGATACGAAATACAAAGTTTTTTTAAAAGATTTATATTAGTTAAAGAGAAACACGTACCTACCTAAAAGAACCTATCGTTCCGTTTGACAGTCGATGTGTATTGTGATTGGTGGATTTAATTTGGTGAAGTATTCTGATTGGTCAAATTAAAATGTTTTGGAATTGTAAATAATTCTATTTTCCATTCCGTCAATTTAAAAACAAAGTAAACCATAGACACATATTTTGTTATTTTCTTGTTTCCCGCTCGTTTGTTGTTCTTTACTTCGTTCGTTCGTTTGTAAGTTTATTCGCTTAGTTTTGCATTTCATTTGAAACCTAGTCGTAGAAAAAGTATTGTATGCAACGGTGTATAACTAAGTCAAAAAACACTCGTGGCGCTTAGCTTTACGATGTTCGCGTTCGGCTCACATCGTAACACACGCCACTCATATTTTTGACCTCTCTTATACAACTATTGCATAAACTACTATTAAAGGTGTAACATACGGCAAGCACTACGAGTATTGTCTCGCTTGTCGCTCAGTAGGTACGTATCTTTCGTTATTGACTGGGTAGGAAACCGTTTAAGTACGAATCAAACTTGCAAAACTAAAACTTCCTTCCCTATTTGGCTTTAGTTAAAACAATAAATTTAGCCCGTGCAAATTATTGTAAGAGCTTTGAAGAATTTAAAACAAGTGGTATGATGTAATGTAGCAAAAGTGAGGTGGCCGGCGAGCTATACGGTCTACCAGCCTTAGGGTCACGTCATACTGACGATTTGTGACTTTATTGTGAGATTCGCTTACAAACCGCCATACCAGTGTGGTACGGCTCTTACTTGCAGCCGTTGCACTCGGGATAACCAACGTAGCAAATCCGTGTTACCACATGTGTCTTGTGCATTCAGGGGTCACGTTACGGTGGGACTACATAAACATGCCTGTCCGGCGTAGAAAATTAAGTAAGTTGTATAGAAAGTAGTGCGAGTCGTTGGCATAATAAGTGAAGTGGAAATATTACTAAAAAGTCGAATAAAATATTTATAATATTGGGTATTTTAAATCTCTATGCACGATACGAGTATCTTTCCCGAGTTACTGTGACGTCTGTAACAGGGTTAAGCCACCGTGAAAGGGTTCCGACGGGAGGTTAGTCTTGTTATCAGGTATCGCATCAAGGTAATGAGTTGCTGCAGTAAGGGATCGTATGTGACGGTTCTAGGAGCGGCGGGGTGGGCGGCGAGGCGCGAGATGGGACGAAGGTTGCCAGGTCAAAACGTAAGATATGTAAGTAATAATAGACGGAGTCAGATTTTGTTGACATGAAAATTAAAATACAGTTTTTTTTTAGCCATGGTTTTTAAAGGATTTGTTTCCGAACGTCTATATTAGCGATCTGAAATTCTGATAGGAATAGGTAAGTGATAATTAAAAAAACTAAGAATTTTATATAACTAGAGGTCACCCGCCTATTTTAAATCCTTAAAATTTACAAAATTAACTTCTTCGTCTTACTTAGGATATCCAAGAAATATTCCGTCCAAATTTCAAGTCTCTAGATCCAGTGGTTTCGGCTGTGCGTTGATCGATCAGCTAGTCAGTTCCAACCCCTTAGGGCCTGTCCACATCGCCAAGCCGGACACGGCATCATGCTTCTCCACGGCCACGCCGCACCAGGTGATTTGAAAAGGCCCTTAGTCTTATCTAATTAATTACCTTAACATTGGCAAAAGCTTCAAGAACAAGAGCCAAAGGAATTAAAAAAATAGTTTATTCTTAAGCCTATTTAAGACTACAGTTCACTGAATTATTTCTAGCTCTTCTTGGTTTCGGTATCGTTATCAGAATATTAACTTTATAATAAGTACCTAACTCTTACTGTCAAGTGCATAAGAGCTCCCATAACGTCAACAGTATAATTAGGCACGATATTGCAACAGGGTCTAAAACTAATTAATAGAGAAGGCTCGTACTTAAGTATAAAATAGCAAATAGGAAATAATAGCACTGTAGGAGAGCAAGGAGCTCCGCTTTAGAGTATTTCAGTCTTATAATTTGCCACAACTGAACTTTTCATCACTAATGTGGCAACCCTGCGCGGAGATGTCACGTATTTCAGCGGAGCCGGGCGAAGATGGGCGCTCCGAGGATGCAGCAGTGCGGGGCCCCCCGCGCCCCTCTCTGACGTAACGCTGCCGACGGCCGCCCTGCCCTAGTGTGTGCCGCGCCGCGCTCCCGCTCCCATCGCGTACCGCGCACGCTGCGCCCTCAGTGCAAATCGTTTGACGTTTACCCTTCTTTCCCCACGGTAACCAGCTCAAGTGAATGAGGTGCACAGCCTGTGAAACACCTGAACATTCCACCCCTTATTATTAACACATGCCACCGCTCCAGATAGCCGGATGCAACGGTGTCATTCTGCATTAACTTGCCCTTAATAGCGACGGAAAATCTCGTTTTCAACACAGTTTATTGATTCGCACTATTTCTAAACTAAATTAGAATCTGAAGAAATGCGCTACGTACACTTCCTATATTATGATTATCTGACATTAGAATTAAGATTTAAGAGATGATGTTGTAATATTTTGGGTACGGAGATTCTTCTTGATTCTCTGTTATTGATTGCCTTTTCGAAACGGTTTTCAGTCGGGATACAAGTTTATACTTAAAATCGATGAGGCATGATGTATTTTAAAATGATTACTAGAGATTAGGTCAGAGCAAGGTCCTGTGTAAGTACATGCGAGTAGGAACATGTGGCGCTAAGGGAGGTTGGCTAACTTGTTACTTGATTGGGATTCAATAGGTATTGTTTACATTTATTCGAGAGCCTGATTCTAATTTCGATTGAAACAATTGGTTGTGTTGTCAACATTGTGTAATGAGACCAGCAACGGTTGTTGCATAAACGTATAAATTGGATAATTGGCATTGTTTTTGCCTACGGTAAGTTGTATGATAACGAGCCTGTCAACCGTTAGTAGTATTGACATCAGCTTTTTAGTAATTAGAGGCGTCATAATGCATTTTCTTGACCTCGAGCTCCCAGGCCCAGTCTCCTGGCGTCAGCCTCGGCGGCCATCATTCATCCTCATGTAGTTTTACTTATTACTGCAACATTAGATTGGCATTGAAATCTAGACTGCGTGTAATCTAATTCCTATTGGACTTACCTTTAGATGATCGTTTCTTTTAGGTGCTCTCCTTGGTAGATAAGTGACAGGATAGGAGGGTTTGCCATGATAACTTTAAGAGGTATTAAAGTTATCAGTTAATTACAGACAACTGACATCAATTGGTATTGCAGAAAATCAAGTAGCCACACATACAGCATCAATATCTAGCTCTCTGAGACCTTTCAAGGTTTTTGTTTTTTGGTTACCACTTTTCTTGCAACTTTGCTTTAAAAGATAGCCAATACGGAATACGGACGCAATAGTATTGAATCAGCTGATAAGTAAGTTTGCATTAAATTATATTTCTTTTATTTAAGTTGTTTCAAATAAGCAATTATTTGAAATACCTTTAAAATATATAATTTTCAAGGATTATTTACTGCGTCATTTGTAGCCTTAAGTATAGCAACGCATAAACGGTTCAACTAATAAGTATATTAAACTGGGTACATAATACTCTTTAGATTACTTAACACCTGTTTTTTAACCGACTTCAAAAAAGGAGGAGGCTCTCAATTCGTAGGTATGTTCTCCGCTTACCTAGACCACATTTTGCATTTTTTGTTTAAAAAGGTGAAAACTATTTAGTGTATTTGAACTGATGATGAAGACCACAGATGGCCTCCGGAATTCTTAAACGGTACCTATTTCAAGGATGGCGATAAGATATCTCGATAAAGATAGTTGAGCGACTATGACGAAGCACATTTAGGTTTACAATTCAAAGTTAAAAACTAAACTTATTTTAATTAAAATAAAACTAAGCTACTGAAAAATTAAAGATTAAAATAAAAATAAATAGGTTTAAATATATCACTATGACTTTTCTGCGGTGTTGCGTGCTTGAAATGTGTCATATTTTCTTATTAATTAAGAAGTGGGATTACATAACACCATAATTATGATCACTAATACGTATATAATAAAACAAATTTTATAAAAAACCAAATGCCCCATATAAGAAGTAATTTTTTGCGTTTTTGAAGGCGGGTATTCGTTTTTTTAAACGTTTATTGTAAGTTAGGGTTACCAAATGCCAAAATAATATTTTATGGAGATGATTAATCATTATCCTCCTGAGGTCCCATGTACTAAAATAGTACAAAATACGGCCATTCAAATAAAAAATTAGTGCTAAGGAAGCAAAGTGGAATTTCTCTTTTTTTATAACTTTATCAAATTAGAAAAAATTGTATTCCATTATATGGGACTTAGGACCATATAAGCCCGTATTTATAAATAAATAAAATAACGTAGTAAAACATAATAAATGGCATTATAAGAGCTATATTTTCAATCCCGAAATTATTTATATTTAAACTTGAATTTATGCTCTTAACGTTATTTTCTCCATAAAAAAGACAAACTAAGAGTTCATTTTGAAATAGTACATAATTTTATTTCACATTCCATAAACGTTACTCGTAGTTATACAATTATTACACTAAAAGTTAGTACTTTAACAGTGTTAAAATTTACTTGTTAATTAGTAATAAGTCGAACATTGAATAATTCAGTAACTGAAAAATCGGGATTGTACGAGATACTTTGTGAAACTCAAATGGTAAATAGTAGGTAGTCCTAGCGGTAGCGGTAGCACGAAAAAAAAAACCAAAAAAGGAGAGGAGTTATGACGTCATATTGATTTTGTATAAGAAAAAAATTGTTCTGAAACCTATCGTGTGTGGTATCTAATGAAAGGACTTGCTAAGCCGATTCTTAAAATATATGATATCGTTATATTTCAGTCCCTTGTTTTTAAAATAAAATAAAAATCACTTTCAAAACATACCAAGTTTGGGCTCCACCAGATATGATAGGGTTGAATTATTATTTGTAAAATAGACCTAAAATTATATGTAATAGCCTCACATCCTACCCCAAGAAAGCAATTTTGAAAAAAATCCCATTTATAAACAATAATAATATGACGTCCTAACTCTTCTTTTTGTTTTTTTTTTGTGCTACGAGTCAAATTGATTCTTATGGCCAACCTGGATCAATCGTTCCGATTTTTATGCTTTTAACACCGTTTGCAGAACTTTACTGAAATTCGGGGTGTACTATATAGCGAGAATTTTGAGTTTGCAGAGTCGGTTTTTTTAAATTTATTTTATGATATTCGGAATAAAATATTTTGAGATAATGTAACTTTTACAATAATTATTAAATTACTAACATCCCACAGAATAATAACGATGTCTTCATTTAACAGCTAAGAGGTCTATTATGCAACGCTCATTGCCGAAACTGTAGAATTCAAAAAGATCAGATTCTTACCATACTGGAATTCCAAAACTTAACATTTAAATTAAGGTTTGTTGATCAACTTGATCATCCTTACCTAATATTTAGTTTTGGCAATCTGGTATTTTGAAATTGTGGTATTTTGGGAGTGAACGCTATGCAATTGATAGTTTAGAATATTATGTTTACTTACTGTTAATTCTCTCTATACTGGTATTTTGATATAAAGTCTATACGTTCAGCGATATTAAATAATAAACTCGTTTACCATTTATCCATCTGTAACGCGTGCCGGCGTGTCTCCAAGTACTCGCGAGTGAGGTTGACCGATTGAAACGCGATTCTATGCCGATGATTCGAATACGAGTATTATTGCATTTGTTCAATTAAGTTGATTGGACATATGCATAAAGGGAAATATAACTAGATTAGGCCGTATCTGTATAGAAATTGCTTGAATTACTTTAATTAAAAATTCAAAGATTGAAAATGTGAGTCCTGAAAAATCGGTCTAGAATTATTTCACGTATCGCGTTCAATTGAAATTTGAGAAAATGGTAATTTTTGACCTGTGTGTGTCAATCAATTTCGATGAATGAGGTGTCGTAAAATGCGGTCCTGTACTCTTTTAGTTAAAAAAAATATATGGCAAGTATATAAAATTTAAAAATAAATGGCGTCATTCGTAAGCTCAAAAATATGTTCATGGCTACACATGGCTATTGACTGACATGAATATTAAGTAATATGAATATTACCACGAATATGTCAAATCGCGTGCTGTCCTTCTAATCCACATTATCATCATTACGAGTATATGTTATATTATATATATTATTATTATTTTTACATTATTATCTTTATTCTATATCGTAATCAAAGCTTGGGTCAGGTTGACCACAAGTTTTCTGGGACTACCATATTTCCTATAAAATCAAGTGCTATAAGATTAGATGCTATAAATTAATTTCCTATAAAATCACTTTCTATAATCATTCATTTGCTATAATAGCTATTTTGTATAACGTGTAGATACTATAAATATAAAATGTCCAATGTTCATCATGCTTAACATATGAAAATATATAAATGTGAAAAAGTGCTCTATAATATTTATTTCCTATAAACTATATTTTTGTTGTGGAGATAAGAAACCTCAAAGACCAAGCCGGTTCAGCCCTGGTTTGTCATTTAAAGCGAAATGCATATGGAAGTTTAGCTCAATCGAAACATAATAAAACAGTAAATCACCCATCGCTCCTTGCATTAGAATTGTTCAGAAGAACCGTAGACCATTTTACACTTAAATTGTAAAAATATATACATTTTCGATAGTTCTGTAAAAACAACGCAGCAAACATTTAGAACTACGATTAATTAAATTACTACTATTGGCGATATGTCTTAGCTTTTTCGAATTCTATTTTCTCGAATGTGATGCTGAAAATTCTAAAATATTTTTTTTCGGCCATGGCCAATTCTGATACGAATCAAACAATGGGACTATTTGCACTAACGATTGCGTACTACATAGATCCAAAAAAGGTCTGTAGGTTAATTTTGAGGACCTTATTCGAATAGGTTTTGCTAGCAACTTGCATCATGTTCAACAGCTAGTCTATTTTTACTCATAATTGGTTGCCGGGTTAGGATAGTGCCACTCCATGTCCTCCCGTGGATGTCGTAAGAGACGACTAAGGGAATTAAGGCTGTGTAGTACTGTTAGGCGACGGGCTTGCAACCTGTCACTAATACACTGGTAAACATCTTAGCCTAATTGTGCAAAATGTGGTTACAGAATTATTAACAAGTTTTTAGAGTTGTTAGTAATTCTGTAGCTCTGCCTACCCCACTCTGGGAATAAAGGCGTGAGCTTATGTAAGGTTTAAGGTTTAAAGACATTTATTCTCATATAAGATATACATCACTTCCATGAGAACATGGTTATAACACAAAAAACATGTATTTAACTTTTGTTGTCACCGCAAGAATGAAAAAAACATATTTAGGGTAGACAACACATACAGTAAAAATAAAATAATGTAACACAACAAGAATTAAGACATGCAAATATTGAACAGTACAGGTAGGTTACTATTATTAATTATAATTAGCTTAGCTTTATGGGTGAACCCATTAAACTCGTTAGTTTATTTATTTACATAATATATTACGACCATAATTGTAGTTTTAGTGGTTTGTTATGATATATGCAGCAAGTCCCTTTTTGAATGCGTTAAATGAGTTTACATTTTTGATGTAAGGCGGTATCTTATTGTACAGGAGCGCACCTTCAAACGTAACCGTTTTTTTACCATAATTGGTACGTATTTTAGGCAGAGCAAGGAAGCTAGCGCGGCGTTGACGAACACAGAGGTTAGGAACATTTTTTCGTTTGGTAAATAATAAGTGTGTGAATATCTATGTATATATTGAGATATAATTTTCGGTGACGTCAAAGTAATGCAATTTACCAGGTACCTAAATATTTCGGAGTGCGCCATCATCATTATACATTTTTTTTATTGTGCTGCAGTAATATAGACTCTACAGTAGTTACCTAGATTAAGACAAGGTTCACACATTTAATCGCAGTTGGTTGAATGAAACCTGTGTCGCAAGGAATTACACATTTTGTCAGTTGGTTAACGTAGCGTCTGCATTGGCTTACAAATCCTACCTTTAGATCTACAATCACGTCTTCATTTGTTGTGACACGCAAATTGAGGGTCCGTTTTAGTAACAGAAAACCCTTTGTATTTAAGCCGACCTTTTGTGATGGTATCTCTCCAGTCATCGCGGTTGGCGGCTATTTTCCCATGTGCTACGATCGATTGTTAATGCAACCATGTCGTAACATGATTAATCAGGGAAATTGCATACGCCCAGCCTCTGCAAGCGTCTGTTTAAGGAGAGTGGTGACGCTAGGAAGCTGTGTGATACAGTCATCAGCAGCTACCTGGGGGGTTATTATGACATGGCTATGCAGTTTATTTTACGACGAGCGAATTATGTAGCTCTGTCCTTGTCTGTCAGCGTAAACTGAACTGCATAGCTTTGTCATAATAATCCACCCCCCTGATCAGTTTATTAACTGATAACCAGAATATTACCTTAAATTGAGGAGGAGTTAAACTATTCATCTGAGTACCAATTATAAATCCTGATTTAACCCACAAAAAAAAGTTCATGTTTATTATTAAATAAAGTTGGCTTGCAAAACAAGTAAAAGTCAGGATTTAGACCTTAACTCTGGACGTGTGAACAAAATTAACAAATAAAAATGATGTAGTGAATGTAAATGTTCGACGGTTAGTGGCAGTAGTTAGGAACCTAATACAAAAGTGAAATTTAACTTATTAATGCTTACAAATAAATTCATTATTGCATTTCCTAATTACGTAAAAATATTTCTGTATTTCTGAATCTGGACGTTGTAAACAATCGCAATATCAAAATCGGAAACATATTAATGCAAATTATTACAATAGAACTATACCTACGTACAAACGATAACAGGGGTAACTTCGAATTTGTATTGCCTTTATTCTTATTCAATAACTATTATACATACAAACGTTTTTCAATTTAAATGTCAATAACATGTTTTTCCTATCCTGTACCATCGTACCACAAATTAATTGGTAGCTGGCTGAACTGGTTCGCTATATCGACACCTTAATTGAATCTGTCAGTACCGATCCTACATTTCCAATCACCAATTTGACGTCATCAGCATCAAAAGTTGGCTTCCCTCAGCATGAGTTACAATAGGGTATTTGACAAGAGTGAAATTAAATTGTTTTTTCATTAAGAATAGAAAAACATTTTAAAAATACTAGGAAAATATTAATCTTTTATTCATGTTTGCTATTTTTTTTATTTTTTTTCATAAAATTCAACAATAAGGACGTGGTTTGATTGTGACGTCACAAGATAGTAATCCATATAAATTCCATAGTAACGTGGCGTTTCTGATACTTCATAAAAATAAGCTGATTTGACTTTAGTCAAATACTGTATTACCGTACTCGCTAGCGAATAGAATGTTCTGTTCCTCACAGTATTTTTATAGAATGTGAGGGATAGAGCATTTGACTCGCTAGTGAGTACAATAATTGTAACTCATGATATGGTCAGAAGAGTTTTACTTTGATATTATCCGTACCCTTATAAATTTGAATCTAAATTGAACAAAATAGGACTTGGTAGCTTTTTTCAAATAATCTCTTTATTAAATACACAGGTAGTAGCAAAGAAATAAGAAACACTTCATTTTACCATTGAACTATTGATGTGTATTTCCTATTTCAAAAAGACAACCCCAGTTTATTACTGTTCGTATTTGAGTTTATTTTTAACATTATTTTATTGTCCTTTTTTATTTTCGGCCTCTATGTCTTTCTATATTATCATTCAAATTACATTCAAATACATGAACCCAAACTACCATAGAAACGTTTCTAAGAGATTGTGCGATAGAAATATTGTTCGTTAATAGTATGTCCACGTTACAACATTTACAACACGAAGCTGTGAGTATCTGCATATATGTTAGGTGAAGCGGAAAAATACGCTTTGAAGCTATTAGGGTGTGTGAGTAGTGGTCAAACCTTTACTCGGGGGAGCTTGCTTTTGCAGATTGTATAGGGTGTTATGTTTGAGAGTAGCATATTTTGTTATTTTTAGTTTTCAAAGTCCCTTCTAAAGATTCTAACGTTGTTAGGACGAGCGGTATGGTTTACTTTTCGAACTCAATGAAGTCGTTGGGTAAAGGGAACTTGACAGAAGTGCGTGGAGCAAATCTCATGTGCTTCTGTTTAGTCCACTAGAGTAAATAATTTTTCTTTAACCGAACAATTGTCCTCGCGTGCTATATCCATTTCTTGAGTTCATGGTGATTGTGTTAAAACAGACAGTGAAAGCCATTAATAAAGAAAGGATACATAAAATAATGTAACATAACGAAAGATTATTTTAGGAGTTCGTACTACGGATACGTACGGATAGGTTCAGAACACGACTTCGAGTAGTAAAGACAATTAGAAATGTTTGGGTTCGAATAATGTAGTTAAATTTATGAGAGAAATTTCATAAAACGATTCAATATAAAAAGTAATAATACTAGTGAAAAAAAACACATATTATTTGGTGTGGGTCGTTTTAATGCGCAATAGACTATTCTTATCGTTATTTTTTTTTATTTATTGTTGTCGACGTCAACGTTTTTGTTTTAGGTAGGTACCTACCTAAAAAAAAAGGTGAAAAAATGTAAAAATATTTTCAACAACTGTACGTATACTTAAATTAGTATCAAACATGTCAAGTACTTAGGTACGGCAGTGCTTAAAAACTAATCCATCTTCCGACCATTCAATCACCCTCTCAAACCCACATGAACCGGAAACACATAAAACGCCTTTAGCATGTAATGTAGAAGGGAGGTGAAAATAAGTAGTGATGTAACGAGTACACTGATAGGGTATTTGGGAACTGCCTCGAAGAAATCGATACCGGGTAGCCAGCGGTGCAGCCGATACGGGTATTCATACCTAGTACCTACTCTGCGGAGATACACACAAAGGAGACTGTGCAAGCGTTTTATTGGAAATCTTGGTTTGCACTTTGTGAAAGTTTTTCGCCGGTAGCATCTTTTTGAAAAGCCAATTCACATTTCGTTGAAGGGTTTGGAGCACTCGAATAAATACTTTTTACAGTAATAAAGACATGTCTTATAATAACATACATGACTTAGATAAATTAACAAATAAATAGTCAAAGTAAATATTAAATTTAGTAATCGACGCAAGAAAAAGCAATACAAATATGTATTATATCTTTAAGTAACACGCCATTTGTAGTAAATAATGAAAATTGGAACGAATTTGTCAACCAAAGTCAAATCGAGTCGCATTCAATTATTGACAAAACATTTAACTCGTCTGCTCCGATCAGTTCCGATTTAAATACATCGCTTCTCATTATTCATAAGTGTTTTATCGTGTGAATTAACACGAGGGACGGTATAAATAAACTTAACTATGGATAACATTGTCGGTTAATTAGAATACTATGTAAAATTTAATTTTAAGGATAATTCCCCATGTCCGTCCGTCCGCAGCTTAGCTCAGAGACTCTTAGTGCTAGAAAGCTGTTATTTGGCATAAATAAACATATTAGATCATACCTATAACACCAAGGCTATGGCGACTGGTGAACTATTCGTTTCTAGGATAAATACGAGTAATTACTATGGAGACAGAACTCTCAAAAAGCGTATCCCATACCTACTCAATAGTTTGCCTGAAGCCATTAGACGTGAAAAAAATAAGAATAAATTCAAGAGACTTAAACAAGCATTATTTAGATCTACTTATATAATATTATTATAAATGTATGTTTAGTATACCTACTTGACAGATTTTTTGGACAGCATAATACTGTTATTTAATTTTATTTCTATCTTAGAGACTGCCCCGTTCCCACAGTCAAACTGTTTCTCTAGTTTTGTGGGGCAATGTCTAATTGTTAGTTTTAATTAAAATTGTACTTATTAAATAAATAAATAATGATAATAATAATAGTCACGCCGATAAAGTGGCAAAATAAAATCTTGAATACATGTTTTTATGTGTTCTATAGGTCTTTCAAAAATATTGCGGGTTTGTGAAAACAATTTCTCGATTAAGGGTTCTGATTGTAAAATATTCAGATTTAAAATGCTAATTTTTGATAGAGTCCAGTGTATGCTCATATAACGAATTATGAAGAAAAACTATCAGGACTAAGTAGACTTGGATCCTGAAATACAGGCGACTGAAGTGTTTACAGCTACTAAAATTATCTATGACAGCACCAAATAGCTTTAAATAGAAAATTAGTTCATATCTTGTAGTTTTTGTGTAGTAAAGGCTTCGCCCTACACAGAGCATGGTTAGACATAAAAAAAAAAGAAAAAGAGACATGCTCTTGCCCGGTGTTTTTCGTGTGTAATATGCGGTTTTACGTTTCAAGGAAAACCTGAAATAAAATTACATGATTTGTTTTTAGTGTCATAGTGTGAAGCGCAAGTTCGCCTTTGACCAGTTTTTTTGGTTTGTATTCTAATTTATTAAATAACTAGCGACCCGCCTTCGCTTCGCTTCGGTTTATGTGAGTTTTCTGTAACACCCGTTCATGAAACAGGAGTTATTATACATAAAAACCTTCCTCTTGAAACACTCTATCTAATAATAAAATCCGCATTAAAATCCGTTGCGTAGTTTTAAAGATCTAAGCATACATAGGGACAGACAGCGGAAAGCGACTTTGTTTTATACTATGTAGTGATTACATACAGCGGTTAACTTTATTCATCTTGCAGCTGCATTTTTTTCAGCGTTTGCACTTAGTACATTGATTAATCAGAATAGGCTTGAAATGGGGTCGGTAGAGGAGTTACTTTTTCAAATAATATTACTACGTCAAATTCTTCCTCTTACTTACTTACTGAATTGGATTGTAGGTACGAGTTCATATTAACGATCCTGTCTTAAACTGACATAGTATAGTATAGGTACCTTTATTTCTGTCACTTAATAGGTATATTATGATGGTTATTTTGGTGGTCCTTTTAAAGGATATCTTTTTCGTTCAAATCAGTAATTACAACAGTAATGAGTTTCAAAAGGAAAGTATCGAATAACTGTACTTGGGAATTTTTAACAATGTTCCTAGCAAAACTTACTACTTCTTACCCAGTTTTATTGAAAACTTCATCATTTGTAATAAAATTTGAAGTCAAATCATTTTCTTGTCAGAATACAGTTAAATACAATGGTTTTATATTTCATAATTATGGAATTTGTATTCATCATGGAAGCAAGCGTACAAAATATTGGTTTTAATGTTATTACTGATGAAATGGTAACTAACACGTAAAAACATTGTAGTCACATTATCAATTTTATGTAATATTCTAGATGATTTTATACCTCATCAGATAAGTCATACACCGGGAAAGTTGTTGACTTTACATGTTTAGTTTAAAATTTAAATAATACAAGATCTTAAATAAGACTGATTTTCTACTACACTCTTCTTTACAACATTATATTTTTGCTAGAAATGAGCTCTTCTTTAGTCTTATTAAAGTAAAACGTCCAATAACCCAGTATGAATGTCAGTCAGTCAGTCAATCAGTCAGTCATTGTTTGGGAGTTGCTAGTTCAAAACCTTCTGGATAGTCTGTTGAACCGTACCGTAATTAAACTGTTGCAATGATAATAGGAATCAGAATCTTAAATCTTCGCAGGCTAAGTCACGGGTAAAACTTATTATATTATACATTCACAACGAAGTCCGTCTTAATAGCTTTGTTACTGCGATTTATGAAACCGTTAAGACTAATTTGCTATGCATTTAAAAAAAAATACATAGAGGTCGTAAAGAAATTTGGGCCTTACAGTTATTTTGAAACAAAAAACCAGTCAAGTGTGACTCGGACTCGAACACCGAGGGTTCCACATCTACGTTATATTTGTATCTAACATTAGAAACGTTCTAAACTCCTGAAAAAAATAATAGACCGACTTCAGGAAAAGCAAAGCAAAGAGTAAGCGTAAGAATAAGCGTAATCTTTTGGGACTTCCAATTCAGTAGTTTTTGAAATCTTTCCTGATCTCGCGTATTTTCCTTTGCATTTCACGTTAATAACATACGAGTGACCTACCATTCTTTCGTTTAAATTTTAATATTAAAAAAAAATACCGTCGTAACTACACAACTTAAGAGCTTTCAAATTATATCTCTCAATATTGGTGAAGAAAGTTTTTTTTTGATGATTCAATTATTTCGCGATTGGGCCTTAAGATTACTAATTCAATTCCATAATTCAGCTTGACAGCTTCAACTATTACGTAGTCATCCTGTAAGTGTTCCGTTTTTCAGTATTTGTTGCGGAACTCTAAAAATTACCCGGCTGGAAATTTTAAAATTTAAAAAATAATCAACCAGTTAGTATACGTAATATAGGTAGTTGCGAAAGGTTAGGTGTCTACAATTTAATTGTGCGGTTCTTATTTATGACACACTAGCGACTCGCCCTCGCTTCGCTTCAGTTTAAATGATTTACGAAATTTTTTTTTTTTTATATACCTGAAATTTTAATTAAAATTTGCTAAGCCGTTTTGGAGCCAATTCGGGACAGACAGACAGAATTCTAAGAAACAGTCATTGATGATCATTATGATCAGATCAAGCACCGCTTAAAATAATAATAGCTGCTTTCACTTTTTTATTCATTTATATTGAAAACAGATATTATACTCACATTTCAATTTTAATGCCTTTTTTCCATATACAATACACTATTTAAAAACCTAAAAGGCATGTTTATGTTTATGTAAAGCATTGACCTAGTGCCTAACGGCTGAGTTCTAAAACTACATCAGCCAAGTACAAGTGAGGTATAACTAAACGATGTTACAAATCGTGTAGCCTTATCTGCCGTCTTTGTGCTCGGCCTAGTATGAGTGTAGTTTAGCCCACAGCACCTTGAGTGGCAGCCAACGGCGCACAATGGGGTAGTTACCCTGTTGTGCATCCAATACGGGAGATAAAATACGCTGCGGGAAGTGCAAACTCGCCGCGGTATTCAAAACCTTGCACGGGTTACGTGCATGCATAGAGGAGTTTAAGCTTAAATGGGAACTAGGTATATGGACTTTTGTGAAATGCCGTTTTAGGAAACCGTATTAGGCTCCAAATGTAAGCTTAATTAATAAAGTACGAGTAAAGGGTTTTTAATTCCTTGACTTGCCTCATTACCTCTATACTTGTACGTAAAATTAATTAGTCGGGTGAGAGTTCGGGCATTGAAAGCACTATAATATTTATGAATTAATAAAAAGCTAGGAACAAATGCACAGTTTTTTTCTAATTTAAGTTTTACATTGTATGTTGTTTTACTTTGTAGGAATACGAGTTGTGTTACAAGTAGTAATACTTAATTAATAAACTACTAATTTACTCTTTGATTTCCTTAAAAAGTAGGTACTTTTCTAACCGGTTTGGTCATATGATAATAACGCGGCTTATATTATTGCGTCTGTAGAAAATAACAAGTAAAAATGAATTAATTATGTGACAGGAAAAGTGGCAATCATTTTGACTTTTAACTTTGATGTAGTCAGGTCAGAGAAAATAACAAAGTAGAGTGATTAGGGCAAATACCAAACAAATGGTGGATTTAGTGATCCCACGCTGATCTAATTGACCTGCATAGGTGTAGATAACGAGTTTGAAGCTTCGAGCAATTGAATTAATAAGCAACCGTGCTCCGTGTCAGCCTAGAATGAACTATTAAAACCCTCGGTGGGAACAGCCAGCATCCAACAGTCATGGACCAAAATCGAATGTTGTTTCGCAAAGTATGCGCGCGCACGCCCGTGGCCCCCGCCGCACCGCTCCGAATATTCATTGATGATCTTACTAATATGTATTATTAACATTATTTTTATGCAAACTCTTTCGAACGTAAATCTTTAAATCTCATCGACACCTCGATAGTCAGGTGTAGGTTTGTATATAAAGAAAGAGGTATGTTGTATCGAGAGGTATTTGTCGCGGAGATGAGACGGCGGGTGGTGTGCCGTCGGTGTCGCTAGGCTTGGGCGTCGCTGCGTCTCGGCTCTCGGTTGTCGCGCCGCGTGTGCGCGCCGCTCCGTGCGCACTCGGCTCGGCTCCAGTCGCCACGCACGCTCGCCCCGCGCTCGGGCGCCCGCGACCCAGTCCGCTCTGACGTTTAACCGCGCCGCCGGTGTGCCCACGTCCCACGGATTCTACCACCGCAACTTACATTCTGCGCACTTTAACGTTATCGCACGAATTACTCGGCGACAACGTATTGGTTAGTATTAGGCGGAGCGGTGCGGCTCGTCGTGTCGGGTGGTGTGGCTGACGCGGCACGGTCAGGCCGGGCAGTGCAGGTCGGCACGGCGCGAGCGGCATCGGGCCCGTCGGCGCCCTGCGCGCGGCCCCGAGCCCCAGCTGGCTCTGTTTACAAGCCGCGCCTGCATCCGCGGACCAGCGCTCGCTTACTGCAACACGCAACTCTCATTTACTATTCAACGCTGTGAATTTTTAACTTTACCAACCACCACCGACGTTAGATAGAGGTATTTGAATGCTTATTAAAGTCGACTCTCATCAAGAAGTCGTAGTGCAATATTAGTGGCACGACCGCTCAGAGTGCACGCATCGAAATCAAATCATTTGAGTGATATCACTACTTCATAAATATGGGTGCTAAAGAAAGCGTGGAGGCTGCTAAATTTTCTGCGCAAAATTGGAACAATTTTGAGGTTCGTACTCATTTCAAATTAATTTGCACATGGAGTGTCTTTCCCCCTCCCTCGTGAATGTCTATTCTTATCATGGGTAAATTGTGCCTTTAAATAAAGAGAGAGATAATACTATGTACCTAAAGTAATTAATCTGCACCATTGGTCGACCGGCCATAATGCATGTTACACGATTGTTTAAACAAATACGCTAAATAACAACGTTTGTTAATTAATATGTTACAGATATTTATATGATGGTAACTATTTTGGTTTGGCGAGTGTGTTTTGTTTGTTTTGTCCTCGAATCGAAATATTTGGTCCCAGAATGTTCTATGACGTAGGAGCTACACGCAGGATCATAATGACATAGATAGATGGCAAATGGACTTAAAACAGATGCTTCAAAACTGACTTACTCGTATCGACATTCCATCGAAATGACAGCATGGTTGATTCACATGCATTATTTGTTACAAAGTGGTAATATGCTAATTTGCTCTTCTGCTCTATAGGCAGGCGGTACTTGTCATTGCTACGCTAATGGGATGAATGATCAAGAAATATATCTTGATATCCTTGGGGCTTTACGTTGAAATCAATCGACATGCTTTTGTATTAATCTAAATTTTGGAAGTAGACAGGCGAACTCGTAGATCGTTAAATATGTACAGTGCATGTAACTTGCTTAAAAAAACTTTGTTTACGTAGAATTGAGAATTGATATATTTTATCAGAATAATTATTTTTTTATTTTTATCTTTGATGTGTGGGTTGTTTGCTCTACTTGAGGGCTTATGATTTCAGCTGGTACATTGCTAAAGGTCGTATATTTTTACACGATAGGTGGCAGGTCTATCCGAGGCGTGGGCCATGGTTTGTCCAAGCAGTTTCACTGCGAAGCCCAAGTAGTTGACCCACATAGCCGATTATAGCATGACTGAAGACCCAGCCATTAATGTCCGTTCCTTTTTTCACCAGACGTCATGCTATTTTTACCCGTAAACAAACAAATGCAGCATTAGATATAGTTCGTAACAAATTTTATCGTCGTACGCATTTTTAAAAAATATTTAACAATTTACGTAACTTTAAAACTTGTTGATGATCCATTCTCAGTCTAAAGGATAATATAAACTCATTTGAATATATATTAAACTCTGGCTCATCGATGAAATGGAAAACGGAGCAGGCCTTGGATGCAGTAATCGACGCTCAGAACGGTCATTGTCCGGGAAATTGACCGGATATGGATTAACGCCCATGCGGGGCGAGCTGCAACTACTTTAGGGTTTCTAAACCCTCTCAAAATATCGGAGGATTTAATTAGATAATTTAAATACGTGGTAACATTGTTGGTAAATTCACTTTCCATTATCGATGCTCAAGAGCGCCCAGATGTTGCCAATTAATGATTAATTTGAATTAAGATTTCTACTTGTACGTTTATGAGATTCATCTATAGCTGACAATTGCGTGGTAGCGTTGAATTTCTCTTTTGAACTTTGAATTGATGGATTTATTCACAAAACAAATTTACCACTAATGACCGATTAATCCGTCACGACTGTTAAATATATTGCATTCGTATATTTATACCGAAACAAACAACTAATAGAGAATACCTTTAGGCATTAAATTTACGTTTGTACACAAATTTGAATTTTGCGCAATAAAATTTAAATAAATATACTCGTATGCCCGTAGGGTTGAAATTCGCAATGTTTTTAGCCGTCAGATGTAGCTGACAATGTTTTCATTTGACGTGGCGCTCAAAAAGTAAACCGAAATAGGCACAGAATTACCGATAATAATAATACTAAATGCCAAGAAAGTTCTTCAAATTTGTAACTGTTCTAAACTAGGTACAAATTATATTTCATTCAAATGTTAGGTTTTTATTAGAAAAGTGGCACGATATAAACGGTGAGCTCCATAACTTATTCCAGTGGGTGTGCGCAACCAAAAATAGGTTTATTGATCATAACAAACCTTTGTTGTGGAGATAACGCCATTCATAGGATTTTTAGCTCATTCAGACATTATTTATGTCCAGTATTACATCAGAGATTATGCAAACTAAGTTGCAAACTGTTTGAGCGCAGGATATTTTTAAAGATGACTCGGTTTAAATCTGTATAATATATGAATGCAAGAAAAAAACTATTTGGTTGAACTTGAACGTAATTTATGCATGTCCTGTTGCTCGTATTGGTGTTGAGCCAAGCAAATAATTAAGGAATGCAAATAGGATGCAGAAGAATAGCGAAAATAAAAAATGTGCCACGTGGTTGATTAACGTTCGTGAAAGGCCTTTATTCCACTTTGTTTCCCATATTGTTGCCATTTCGTAAACGTTGTAGTAGCTCTTATTAAATTACCCACAAAGAAGGACTAATTTAAAAATAAAATGATAACGATATGGTTACAAATAAAACCGAATAGGGGTCTAGAAAAGTAAGATTCTTTCAGCGCATTTGCTTTTGCCCGCATTTAGAATTTAATCACATATATATCGGGTCACGAGGTGCTCAAAAATATCTAATCACACTGGAACGCTTTAACAACAGAGTCGAGATTACATAATATTGATGGTGTTTGTACCACTCTTATTCTAGTCAAAAAAATCGGGCATAAAGCAAACGTCGTTATAGTTGGTCGTGCATGATCGTTCATTTCGCTTCATTTTCATATAAAAACAACTGAACATCTCTTTAAAGCTAATTGTCTTTTTCCTATCGTATCGTATACTAGTTAGTTTTTTTAAATCACACTGGTTTTGTATAAATAAACTTGTCAAAAACTAAATAGAAAATTATAGGTATCAAAATCAAATAAATGCTAGCATGATATATTTTTTAATTTGTCATCCAAGTTACACTTTTTATGTGTTTGACCCCAACACCTTAATCTTTGTTCAACCCAGCAAGTACCTAAATATAAATAAAATAAGTAATGCAGCACCATTTGCTATAAATAAAAAATAATTTAAATATTGCTCACGACATCTTATCTGAAAATACCGATTGCAAACCTTTATATATTTACATTTATAATGTAGAAACAATTAAAACTCATGGTTCACTCGACGAGCAGAGCAGTAATTTAGTTTTTCGAAACGTCTCCTTGTCGAACAGTCGAATGACCGAGCGAACTCAGACAAGCGAGATTTAAGCTACCTAATTGTAAACGCACGCCCTAAAATTTGTTTGTTCGTTCTGATGGGACAACTGAAACTCACCGGTTAATAATAATAGTAACTGATTACTTGGAAGAAATCCCTTAAAAGGATAAATTAACCATTGTATTTACTGGTTTGTTCTTACTGCCGGTCTTTTGTATTTCTTTTTTATTCTTTTACAATGAAGAAACATACACCCATAGTTATTAAGAGAATACAATGACTGATTAGTCTGATTACATACATAGATAAGCTCACGCCTTCATTCCCAGAGTGGGGAAGGCAGAGCTACAGAATTACCAACCAATCTAAAAACTGGCTGATTAAACCTAATAAATTCTAACCATATCAGCCCGTTCCTTGCTAATCATGAGTTTTACCCATTTTTACATTATAATAATTAATACAATCTCCCGAAACGGAATATTTGAAAGGCAATCAGGGTATTTCAGTTAGGATGTATCTTCGTGGTACTACGGTGGTATTAACAACGAGGCTGATTGCAGCATGGATCGAGTGTGAGGAACCAGTACCGCCACGGTACCCAGCGGTCGCAGAGTCTGAACCGCGGGCACTCGCTCTCGCGCTCCGATGGAACCTGGTGACATCACGGAACCGCGGGTTAGTATCCATCTTTAAACTTAAACTCACAACATTATTTTATTTGACAAAAACTTACTGCAAAACAATAAACATGTTTGGTAAAACAATAGAACATAGGGATACGTATGTGCAAGTAGCAAATTTAGAGACGTAGCAATGTAGTGTGATGTTAAAAAAGACTCAGCTCAGCATATGCTGCAGCCAAAGCCATAGCGCTGGTTTTCAGCTGAACCCTGTTGTGTTCAAAGAGGAAATAGAAGAATACACGATCCTGATTTTGCCTTTTTTACAAATATAACATTCAAGTTACAGTTGTCTCTTTCGTGCTCTATTAGACTGCCAAACGCTCGCACAGCGTTATTTGAATACCCATTTTCCAAAATTCTCTAAGATATCCTTTCTACTTAAGTGCCTTGACGGTTCAGCAGCAGCGGTTCGAAATCTGTATGAACCTTAAGTAAACCTTAATTGTTTGTCTTATAATAAAAATAAGTTTTTTTGAGCTAAAAACAAAAAATAATTTTAAAATTAGGGCTATATCGGTATCCGCTTAACTTTATATCACTAAATTTAGTTAATACAGTCAATCACCCAACTCGATTTACTAAAGGTAGCCTTAAGACCACCTACCTGCTTTTGTTTATGTTTACTAAGGCAATTCGCACTTAGCTTCGTTCTCTTCGCCTTTCTACCACAAAATGATCTATTTGACTTACTCATTCACAATTTTTTTTTGAAAACATGGTATTGTTGTATTGTTGGTTAACCGTTATTTCAATTCTGGTGTGTAGAACCTGGTAAAAGAAGTAGTCTGTTAATTTTAAGGAATTAGTTTTAGAAATGAACAAGTTTACAATCATGCGTTCACCAACCAGCCGAACTACGCTTTGACATAGTCCTTCGAACCGGATTTTCAATCTCTAGCTACTGTACTATGAAATCTGCACAATAAAGGCTAGAGCTTAGTTTGGGACTAGGTTTATCTGCTTAAGATAGTCCCCCGATATGTATTAATGTATTTTATTTATTACTAGCTGTTGCACGCGATTCCGTCCACGCAGAAAAATAAAACATAGCCTATGTCACATACGGTGAATGTAGCTTTCGAATGGTGAAAGAATATTTGAAATCGGCACAGTAGTTTTTGAGTATATTCATTACAAACATACACACATACAAAAACACAAATTTTTCCTCTTTATAATATTAGTGTAGATTAATTTATAATTCACATGGTAAATGAGGTTGTCATTCCAGGCAGCATAGTGCACTGCGCCGAGTGCGGAACACGCACGATGGGCAACAAGCTATCGGCGTGCTCCTGCACACCCATCTTGCGCAAGGCGTACCGCTATGAAGACAGCCCGTGGCAGAACTCTCGCCGCCGTGATGGACACTTATTAAGGTACAAAAGTTTATTACCAGCTAGTAGTTATGTAAGTTGTCCGCTTCAAATCTTGCAAGTCAATTTTGAACCAGTTCCTGATAATGGAATGGGCTGAAATTTGGGCCACATATGTAAACCCGATGACAATACATGATGACAATACAATATTACGGTATCTAAGAGCTGATCTGATGATGGAATCGGAAGGCGGTGACAGGGTCTTCCTTATACTTAACGTAGATCAACATTGTTTGGGCTCATTAGATTGGTATCGATAAGCAGATTATGACTTTGCAAAAAAAGTACTGTCGGGAGCAAAAGCAGAAACTTTTTTTTTTAAGTTATGAAATCCTGTTCTGTCACTGTTCGCACCATAAACGATATAAGCGAGTCAAAATTCAACAGACCTTTGTTATACATATAAGCAATTAAAGAGTTCCTACGCTACCTTCCATCTCCATCATCATATCAGCTCCATACCATTGGAAATGCAGAAGTATGAACATTTTAAGTCAATCTGATAGAAGTACATTAAAATCGACTTCTATCGTGTTACAAAGATAAGAAAAATAGTAATATTCAGTATCAATAAGTATAACGGGTTCGATCCTCAATAATGACAAATGCTTGTATGATTAAAGTATTTATTCTTGCTTATAATAAAAATACCTATGTTTTTGGTTGTCTAGTATGTGTAAGCCTAGAGTTAACTTTGAGACTAGGTTCATTTGTGTAAGATAGTACAAAACTGTAATGTCAGAAAACTTTCAACGAAGCAAACGACACCTTTTTTAAAGCAGATTCCCTTACTATATGTATATTAGTTCTTGAGTAGCAAATAATTCGAATTGTTATCAGAATAATGCAGTCATGGCAGTAACGCAGTAAAAAGCGAAGGCATTCTCCGGTGGTTCAGTCACGTGTCACGTAGGAAGGATGAGTGATATATGAGATGTACAAATGAAATATACATTGTGACAGCGAGTGGATGGGTCGAAGCGGGCCGGCCCAGGAGTATCTCTGTGGTCAGGATAATATTATAAGTTAGGTATATTATATAGGTATCCAATATGGTACACAGCATACGTTATAAGAAGATGCCCAGGAGAACCTCTATGGTCACGACAATATTATAAGTTATATAGGTTACTAGTGTTGTACACAGCATATATTTTACTAAGGTACTGGCCTAGGCGAATCTTCTATAGTCAAGATAATCTAAATATATAAAAGGAGAAACTGACTGACTGACTGACATATCAACGCACAGCCTAAACCGCTAAACGTAGGCACTTGAAATTTGGAAGGGACGTAGCTTAGATACCGTAGAGGTGCACTAAGAAAGGAATTCCCGAAATTCCCACGGGAACGGGAATTAGCGGGAAAATCCTTTTGTATGAAAAATCTAAACCGCGTAAGATAGCAAACCAACGAAGTGGTCACGGGTCTGCTAGTGTTATATAGGTACTGTAGTGAAATACACAGCATACGTTGTACTAAAGTGCCGGTCCAGGAGAATCTATATAGTCCGGATAATATTATAAGTTATATACCTAGTATGGTACACAGCCTAGATTTTACTAAGGTGGCAGAATAAAACAAATTTCTTGAAATTGCATTGTTACCTTATATCTATTTCGTGAAAATGTTAACTCAGCTCCGTATGGACCGCAGTGGCGCAGTTGTACCGAAGTTTGACTTACAAATTCCTCGCTGTAACTTTACCGATTGTGCTATCTTGTTTGTTCTTCAATTTAAATGGAAAAGCGGATTTCATTTTAAAAGCAACAGTTTTAATTTGTAGGTTTGCAACAAAAATGTGGTTTTATTGCACGTTTCATGTAACTTCGATCTTATTTCGCTAACGATGTTCCTAAGTAAATTTGGTGAATGGACAAGTCAGCGAAACTTTTAACGATGTTTTCGTGTACATAATGGCCGTGTGTTTGTCCTGCTCAATAGTGGTCCCTGCTAGCGTGGTCTAATTTTTATGACCTCTTCATTTCCAATTAAGACTTCTAGCATGAAGAGGCTTTAACGTCGTTGAAAAGTATCAAGTATCAAAAAACGACAGTAGATAAGGGATATAAACTCATTTTCTATTTAAAGTTATTTGGTGATGTTCGTTTTAGTAGGCATAGGATCGTAATTTAATGGAAAGTTATATGATCAAAACCCTGTCTTGTATGGGGACCGTTGATTGTGACATACGTCTTTTTCAATGATACTTCACTCAATGTCATAATGTAAACCTCGGACAGACGGAAAGATAGACATGGCGAAACTATAACGGTTCCTTTTTGGCTACGGAACCCTAAAAAGGCGGGGCTAACGCTAAAATTAGAACAATTTTGTCATGTGACTACCATGAAAACATTAAAAATGTAAAGGGTGCTCCGTCTCGTGCTCTTTTGTATAGGGGGTGTCCTAGCAGTGTGCATGAAACACGTTACGTTGTGCCAGGAGTGGCGGGTGAAGTCATTTACGATTTATAACACTCACACACGAAAACAGTGGCTGTAGAATACGTAATAAAAGACTGACATTTTGTTGTTAATAAAATAAAATTAAGTTAACTATTAAGCAACACGAGTAGAAAATATACCTCTATTAACATTTTACCCTTAGGCAGAGGTTGTTGGATTTAGGTTATTTATTTAGTTTCCTTATCAATTTATTAAACAAATGTAGAAATTATGTACCTAAGTGAGTCGATTTTTTATATCAATACTATTAATATAAAGTGTGAATTGTGTGAGTTTGTATCTATCCGACAGATAATCTCCGAAACATATTAAAAAAAATTAACAACGTTATTCTAGTCGGTAGTGACCCTGGCTACGAAACTAATGGTCCTTCCTGGGTTAATATCCCGGCAAGCGGGGATATTTTGGTGATGAGCGCGAGTGTTTGTTCATGAATCTTGAATATTTTCTAAGTATTTAAGTATGTTTGTCTCTATATAATTAAGTATAATTATCGTTGTCTAGTACCTATATTTAATACAAAACTGATATTTTTTTATTTGAACGGTACATTACTCCCAAAATAACTATTATTTAACTTTGTTTTATTTGTTTAGGAGCGAGGTGCGACGCTTTTATTTTATAACAAATACAAGGTTGTAAATAAACTTTTGTTTTTTTTGGAGATGAAGCTATTGAAAACATGTTAAAATATAATATAAAAAAAAATATAAAAAATGGCCCCTGGTAAAAAGAAAATATTAAATTGCATTAACCTAGGAAACTGCCCGCTCTTCAGTCTCCCGTGATGTCAAAAAGCCTCTTCAAAACTTAAATAGTTGCATCAAAATTTTGATGTTCACAGACTCTGGGCCGAAGTGTTCCACGTATCAGCATCAGGTGCGGGGACGGTGAAGTGGCAGCAAGTGTCGGAAGACCTGGTGCCGGTGAACATCACGTGCATCCAGGACTCGCCGGAGTGCGTGTTCCACATCACCGCCTACAACTCGCAGGTCGACAAGATACTCGACGTGCGGCTATTGCAGCCTGGTATGTTTAATTCTTTTTTTTTTTATATTAGTCAGTGTCCGATTGCGTTAGAAACAATGACCTGCCCTCCCGGAATTTATTCCCAATGTACGAAAGAAACCGGAGTAGACACAGACCAATAACCCTTTCTTGACGAGCCTGTGATGATCTGTGAATTAATTATAAAAATATTGCAAAAAAAATCACGTTCGTATTGGCTCAGCCGAAAAGGGAAAGAGTGGCGAGAATTAGAAAATCTTAGGTCAACAGTGCAACATTAAATATAGGCCTATAGTGCACCCTACAGCATAATGTGGTGATACTGGCTGATTGGTCCCCTCCCACGTCATGTATAGACTATGAGTTGGACTTATAGCAATTGAGTGGCAGTAGTAATAATCATTAAGAGTATAAGATCAATGGCAATGAAAAAAAATATTTTTCCATTAAAATTCAAACTGTATCTTAAAAGTGAAGTATTACCTATAATGTGTCATAATTATGTAATACAGCAAGCAACCTGGATCATAAACTAACTTTAATCCCACGCCGCTGTAGGTACAACAAACGAGGGCAATTCAGAAGATACTGCTGAGGCGGCTGTAACCCAGTTTTAAATTTACACTAGACAGTACACAAGCAATCGGTTAAAATCGGTCAAAGCTCAACCAGCACGTAGCTGTAGGTATAGGAAAGAGTATTGCTACTGAATAAATTGTTAAGTAAGAAAGCAGAAACCGAGTTAGGCAATTATAATTATTTACCTAGAATTTAAAATGAAAAATAATTGCACCTGGTACCACTCGGAAAATACGGGAAACTAAATTGCTCGCTTGTGCATTTAATCCACTAAGTTCCATGACTACCAAAGTCCCGTTGGTAAATTTGACAAATTGTATTAATAATGTACCCACGTCGAGCGCAGTGCAGTGGTTTCAATAGTCAACATTGGATTCTCAAACTAGGTAGTGCCCCAATTTGAGAGTATTTTTGGTCGGACGCCTGTCGGATGACCTAACCTGCTTAATTATTAGGGGATGTATTCTAATGGCTATATTTTAGATTTAAAATAACTGTTTGTATTCTAAAATGCTTGGTTTTTCTAGGCACTCGAATCGGCCAAGCGTCGGAATGCTTCGTGTATTGGAAAGACCCGATGACAAACGACACCTGGGGTTTGAACTTCACCTCGCCCATTGACGCAAAGCAGTTCAAGGAGTGCTGCGTAAGTTGCTAAATTATTGTTAAAAAGCTGTTGCGTTCCTCCTTTCCTCAGTACATCAAACCACTTATACAATTAACTATTATATCTTAGTGAAAACTAAAACTGTTTCAATACCTTAAGGCACCACCTTTTTAATTTTCTAAAAACTCTCCAAATACTTTTCTTACTTTTGAGCACGCCCCGCCTTTCCCTTTCTCGCTTTCGAGATCCATAACGAAAAAGGAGGGAATTTAAGTTCACAATAAATTGTTTGTTATTTTAGTCACCATCCTTTAAATTCTCGCGTAAGGCATCATCAAGCTACAGCCTAAAGCTCGATCCGCCGGGCAGCAAGCAGAAATTGAAGGCCAAGAGGAAACCGCTCTCCACGCCAGCCAGCCCGAATCGATCTAGGTAACTATCGACTTTCTTATTTTGGTATTCCCTGGTTTGACACCTTCTGTCTAACGTTTTGTATAAATAATTGATAGTTTTCGTTTTATCCTAATTCGAGCTAATTTTGTTTGACGTTTATGTACTCTGAAATTAAAAATAGCAAGGGATTTGTAGACAAACTGAATTGTACAAATGGAAAAGTAATACAAAAAATTACAAGTTACTTTAGTAAGGTATTTATTTCAATAAACTACAATCAGTGATTAGGCTAGGACCACGCGATTCTCATCTCTTATACAATAACTAGATCTGGATAAGTATAGTTATGGTTTTCTACTTTAAGATAAAGAAAAAAATAATTGAGAAATTCAAACTCGTATGTCTGTCATACTGCCCTCCTAAGTCAATGATCAGTATCTCAAATTAATAACCAACGCAGATTGAACTATCTTCAGTTAGAAATAAGGAAGATTTTGCTATAGGAGTTGTATCTCAGTTACTGCCTATTGGCCTAGGACGGCAGCATAGTTGATCAGCCTTTACTACCAAAACACAAGTTAATTCTGAATGCACTACCGTTTTAGTGCAAGTAAACAGTTTGAAATTACTTCCAAGACTCGGTTACACTGACGGTGGGCATCAGACCCCATCCTGCAGAGCCGTTAATATTTCACGACATAGTTAACTCGTGTTTGTGTTGCAGTTTGACGATCGGCCGCGACGCGCAGTGCACCTGCATGTCGCAGGAGCAGTATGCACGGCTCCGGTCTCAAGATCCGCGATACCGTAAGTCACTTAAGGCGTTTTTGCATTGCAACCTGAAACTTTGTAGATGTACGTATAAGTTCACTAAATGTGACATTACGATATCAAACTAGTATCTTATAGGATCCAAATCGGACGTTTTAAAGTGGCCCATAGAATATGTCACAGCGGTTATAACAGATTTTATTCTAGGTCCATCTGGCATTTCGTAATTATTTTGAAAAAAAAAATATCTAATATTTTGTGACGCACGATTTTAAACTTAAACGTGATAGGAATTAAGTTCAAACTCATACATCTCGAAATATCAGATAGGAGATTTTTACAAAGTAGTAACGATTTGTCTAAGCGATATATCTGTCTCATTTATTTCATTTTGATGTGTTATCATTTTCTTTTCTCTTTCTTTTACATTGTCAATTAAATAAGACTTAATCGCGTAAAAGTAATCCACTACAAGTATTACCTTGACGTTTCGATTATATTGCAACGTTCGGGGTCATGAGAAGTCACCGCCTAGTGCCTGTACAGGGCCTCTATTCTACTAGATGAAACTATATTGCTTTTGACCTGGGGGGTTATTATGACATAGCAATTCAGTTCAGTTTACGCTGATAGAAAAGGACAGAGCTATATAACTGCTATAGCTCTGTCCTTTACGCTCGCCGTAAAATGAACTGCATAGCTATGTCATAATAACCCCCCTGATATGTCATCGTTATATTTTTAATTCTGGCAACATTACTGTCAAATAAATAAGAGCTATTGTAATCGTAACGTTGACAATACGATAACACGTGAGAGAATAGAGGGCCAGTACCTACGTAATTACTACGGTACCTGAGGCCTTATTCTACTTTATTACACGTATTGTTTTTAGCTTCGACGCCATTACTGTCATGTATATAGGAGCTATCATAACGTTGACAATATGATATCAAAAGCGATTAGGTTTAGTCCGAGTTGAATGATTCCCACAATGAAATAATTCAAAAGCGTGAACAACGATAAAGGTGATGCTACTAGACTAGAGGAACGTGGAAGCCATCATAATCATGAACTTATTTAAGGTTAGTGTTCCTTAAGTCCATGATGATAATGAATGAGCAACCATACTTCTTCATAAGTAGGCGAAAGTAACTTAGTAACAATGATTTTGTTTTATTTGTCTTTTTAATGGCGAATAAAATAATATTATGTTGTTTTTTATGTTAATAATAATATTAATATTGTGTTCATATATGTATAAAAGAAGAAATAACTGGCTGACTGATCAATCAACAAAGCGGAAACGGCAGGAACTAGGAAGTTGTAACTTAGAGAAAATATTCCTTGACAGGTTTTTTGAAAATTCATCCCCTAAGAAGTTAAAATGGGGGGAGTAGGTAGCGGGAAACTATTATTACACGCACGAACACACGGGCCTACTCTTGTTATAAGTATCACTGCGTTATTGATTTAGGATTACAGTCTTTAGATTGTAGTCTTGAGAATGGTCTCAGACCCCACTACACAACATAATTGAAATTGCACCCATTCATTTTAGCGAATCTGCCAGAGGGGTCGAAATGTGACAGAAATGTTTACTTGTGCATGTTTTGAAAGTTCTCTTAAATTATATACATAGTCTAAGTCAATTGAAATCACCAAAGATGTAAACAAATTAGTACTGTTTGTCACATAACCTCAAATATTCATCAAGCGTGTTTTTATTTAAAATAACGCATAATTATTTAATAGTTATTTAATATTAAAGTTAATGCGAAAGTAGAAAGAAGGTAATAATGGTATATTGGTTCGTTCGGTTCTGTTTACATATTTGCCAATTTAATTTTCACCATTATGTACCTACGTTTAAATTAAAATTAAATTTTATAGTAAAATGAAATTATTTCACACTATTTAGACCAACAGTAAAGAAAGTAAAAAAAAAAACCAGCAGCTGTTTGGATCATGGTGTCAATGTAATTTTAGTTACCCTGTATATATTTCTTATTTCCCGAATGTCACATAAATATATATTGTACATTACATACAGTAATACCTGCGACGTTAAGACAAATCTAACGACACCTCGCTTGTCGAAATTGAGCCATCCGTTCAGCCTTGACAAGCGATCAGTGAACCATACATACATTCTGCAGTCGCGTAAAAAGAAGAACATGTTTTATTACTAAACTGCTAATTAAAATATAGTGCAAAAGTTCGTTCCTACACTATTCATTACACAATTTTTAGCTGTATTGTATAACCGTGCTGTATTATATCCTAAGTAAAAGGTGCCTTAACTTTTATGAATAAAAACCCGTCGTAATTGAGCAGGCTGTTTGCTTAACCTGGTATGTAGCCTAGCTACCTTAGACCAGGCATCTTTACGTATTGCATTTGATTGTTTATACATTTTGCAGCTACCAAGACACCCCTGTACATACATGTAAAAGTCAAAGTCAAAGTCAAAGTTCATTATTCATCAATTTATACTTCAGTTTATTTAGAATGAGAAACCACGATAACATTATATGTATATTGCGGCTCGTGAACTGTATACAATTTGCCTACTGGAGTAACAATTGATGACACGCAAATAAAGTGACATTAAAACAATTTTGTTTTGCGGCTATTGTACTGTACTATTGCTAGGTAATAAATAGTTGAACAGACGCAATATAATGTTATTGTGGTTTCTAATTCTAAAAAAACTGAAGTATATGCATATTAAAATGCACATATGAATGTCAGAAAGCATTACCACCGGTTCAAAAGATAAAACTTTTGCCCCGAGAAGAACTGGCGTAAGAAACTCAGCAAGTTATAATGTTTTCAGAGAAAGTTTACATCATACATACAATATTTGTTAGCATTGGAGTGACACATTAAAATAGCACAGATTAACTAAAGTTTGAGTGATGTGGCATAATATTACATGTACCTATATGTATGTATGTAGCATGTAAACTCTTTATTGACAAAAACAATAAAAACATACCGCCTTACTTATAAGCGTGGAATAACCGTGGGGGTAGTTACAACATACTTTGTCCTTAACTATCATTGTGACATCTGAATTTGACATATGAGGACAAAGCATGGTTTAGCTATCCCACGGTTATTCGGTTAGGGCGGATAGTTTTGCATCGATATGGTAAACGTACGTTGGCGAACTTGTCCCATATGGGATCTCTTCTAGTTGACCTTTGTCACTGATTGCTCGTTATGCGTAAGTTTCTCGACCCTGCCATGTATTGAGGGGATAATGGGATGAAATACAACTTGCACCTCTGAGCATAATTTTGGTGAAAATATTATGAGTAAACTTATATTTAGTCGTCAGTATCATTATCTTCAAGGCAGCTCTTCCAGTTAACCTACTACGATTCGAATATAGGACCGATTTTAATATAGGGGATGTCTTACATACGATTCGTGGAGAACGCTATAACATTGTACATTTTTGTGTTAGTTTTTTACGGTTACGGTTGCACGAATTTGGATGAAATTTGAAATGATGATGAAAATTTAAAAATTCTCGAGTGAATAAAAATAACTGAAATCCCCCGCAATATTGGATGAACGAATAAATAATTCTACACGAATGAAGTCGCGTACAGAAGCACTAGCTTCTACCACCCTGTTATTCTAAGACTATTATAGGGTGACACGGTTTAATAACCTTTACAGTAGAAGGTAAACACTTAGCCTAATTGTGCAAAATGTGGTTACAGAATTATCAACAAGTTTTTGGGGTGGTTGGTAATTTTGTGGCTCTGCCTACCCCACTCTGTGAGTGAGGGCATGACTTTATGTATGTACGGTCACGAGCGTTAATTTGGGACCCATTTCAAGAAAAATATGCTTGAAGTCGTCAATGTCATTAAAGATGTCAAGTCATCTGTAACTTTTAGGAAACTCAACCTTATTGTTGTAGAATGTCAGATTGACATTGGACCTAAGGTGGGTACCAAATTAAATCTCGTGACTGTACAGTAGAAAATTTAAGGAGTCGATCATACAGAATGGATACCGCTTTTGTTACAACAAGAAAGCAATATGCGACACGTAACGAGTCGTTCTTTTATGCTAATGAAAAGTCATTGCGCAGGTTCTTCGACACTGCCTCGTGCGTCGGCGCGTGCCATAGAGACAGAAGTAAACGTGACGACTGGGCGCTCAGACAAGGTGGCTGCTGCGACCTCTTCCACGTCGCTGTATGACAACGTCACGGGCTCGCAGCCCGCGCACCAGGCCCCACCCAAACGTTAGTATTATAAGCTTCTAGTTAAGCCTGCACCGAGCAAACTTCAAGCGTGCACTGGCGCCGTCATTACTATTATTGTTTTTTCTAATTAAGTAAATAATTTCCTTGAAATCAGACAATGAGTTTTTGTAGCGCAAGCAAAAAAAAAAATTATGTGATACGTAACTAACTTTAATAACCATTACCCTTTGAGTAGTCAGTTTAACGGGATAAGGTGGCCACTCTTTTCCGTTAAGTTGATAATTCGAAGGTGAATTGTTATTAAACTATGTGATATACCCTATAAGTTGTGTTTTCATTTGTAGTACAAAAATCCACCGTACAATTAAAAGAAAATGCTTTAGTTTATTAGAAAACACAATAATCTAAATCATCGAATGTACAGTGGCGCCCTCATTGCTAAATTAGGGCGCCACTGTACATCCGGCGTACGCTCGGCGCAGTCTTAACTTAGGGGGCATTTGAAACTTAAAATAAAAGGATTTTAAAAATGTCACACTCTAATCTTATTAAACTAGAATGAAGTTTGACTTTGAGTTTTTTAAGCACGATCCAGGTTTTTTTAAATGACCTCAACTTTGCTTGTACTTTACCTAGTGAAAGATGAAAATTGGGTAGGCCAGGCCCCAGATACCTAAGTTATATGGACGGTGTCAATTGAAATGAGAAAACATGTAAACAAATTAGTGTTGTATGACACAAAATCTCAAATATTCATTTTAGCGCGTTTTCATTAAAAAAAAACGTACTATAAGGGTGGATTCGACCAAACTGGAATAAGACTTAATTCGAGATTAGTCTATACAAATTCAGCGTTTAATCTAGTTATAAGACCTTATTCCAGTTTGGTCGAATTCAACCTTAGTAGTTACTTAACCTTAATTTTAATATGAAAGGAATAATCAAGTAATAATCTATACTAATATTATACAGGGAAGAGTTGGTTTGTTTGCTTGAATGCGCTAATCTCAGGAACTACTGGTCCGATTTGAAAAATTGTTTATTTTATTACCTATAGCCCATTTATCGAGAAAGGCTATATGCTATATCATACGCACATAAACCGAAGCGAAGCGAGGGCAGGTCGCTAGTTATCAATATAACCTCAAATGATATTCAAAAGTACGTGATTATGGACTATTAATGGTAAATTGGTTCGTTTGGCTTACTTTAATTAGATTTATTCACTACAGACACAAGACACACAGAAAAAAAGTAAAAACAGAAAACAGCAATAAACAAGTAGTTACCTAGTGTGTCTTCGCAGTAGTGAATCGGACACTGGCTCAGCATAATGCTGAGGTGTTAAACACCTGCAGCGCTGATTTTCAGCCAGCTCCGAGTGTGACAGAAGGACGGCATGCTAAACGAATAAATAACGTAATACGAAAAAAAAAATATATACACGTTGATGTTTTTTTGGTGATCAGGAACCAATTTTTCTAATTCAGTTATTAATGGCGATCACGTTTGTCGCATTTACATGAAACAAAACTTATTTTTTTATGTAAAAAATATATTTTGAAACTAACTTTTAATTGAAATTAATTGTCACCCTACTAATTGTGTAGTCTATGAGTTAACAACACTTAACTGATAAGTTCATTGGCGTAATATCTGTCAAATTTCCCGCCAAAGCGATGGCACTTGACGTATCTACTTCACTCAATAATTAATGTAGGATGTCCATGTATCCAGTGGTGATTGGTTTTAACAATATCATTAACTTAAATAAATTAAACAGTGAGTTAATTGTCGATGTATGAATGTGGAAGAAGCGAAAGAAATTTGTCAAGATCGTAGCAAGTGGAAAGAAGTGGTCTCTGCCTACCCCTCTGGGAAACAGGCGTGATTTAATGTATGTATGTATGTATGAGTTAATTGTTTGAGACATCAACCATTAAATTCCATTTTTGTTGCTTATTAATAATTTTCAACTCCTGATCACCGATAAAAAATCACCGTGTATATATTTATTTACTATTAAACAAATATGTGCTAATATTTAGTGGCAAACAAATACAAAAACTACATACAAATACCTTACATAAACATATTTAAAGTAGAAATACCTACTTAGCCAGTAGACAGCATCGACAATTTGGCACGAATTAACAAAAAACAAAAGAAATATACAGAAAACTAAATTATAATTTACAAAGATACTAAGATTTTCAATTGACACCGTCTTTAGACTGATTTAACGTAGAGCTGGGTAGCAAGGCACCGATCATTAGGAGCACTACTGCCTTGTGGGAAGCCTATTTCTAGCAGTGCAAGTCTTGGCTGATTTGATTATGACGATGATGACGATGATCTCAATATTTTTGTCCAAAATACGAGAATGAGATTAAGACTGCTCGTAGGAAAGATTTACACAAAAATCAAACAAATGCAAGTAAAGTTAGTAAAAAGTTTTCCATTAGCTTATCGTAGATTCTTTATGTAGGTACCTAATCTCCAAAATGAAAGTATATCTCCTAAAGTAGTTCAAAACGATGTTTAAATTAAAACTCCTCAAACTAAGCAAACTCCCGATTGGGGAAATTTGCACTAGCTTCGGTGATTTTGATCATGTTCAGTGACAAAATGTATCCTTAGTTATGCAGTACGTAGACTATTTTTGTTTCTGATTCATTCAAATTTCACATACAGCTGAATCAAGCGGCATTGTCAAACATCTAAACATAAACGATAAACGTTCATTTTATACGTTATGTATCCCTGGGTCTTGGATATTTATAATTTTAGTAGATCACGATTTGAATTCGTAAGTTTATTGTTATATTTAAATGTTGTTACTATAATTTCAGCTGCAGCACGCCAGAGCGAACCGCAGCCACCGACGCGACCACCGAAGTCGCAGGAGACTTCCACTATGACAACCAACACCTCGACGGCGCCCAAAACTGTCACCGCGTCTGTCGGCACTCATGCTGCTAATGTGAGTGCTTTCTTACCATATACATTCAAGGTCTTTGCGACAGTAAATTAAACCGGCCAAAAATATGCTTCCGCAATTCTATTTAAAGATAATTTTAGAAAATTTGTCTTTTTGTTCAATACGTTCATGCTGTATTTTTTTATCGAAAAAAACAAACTTTTGACGACACGGATCATTAGTGATATTATGCATATAGATTATTCAGCCAACGGACTTTATGCGCAGGGAATGTTTACAAAGCTTGAATATGTCATAAGAGTTTATGCTAATAGGCTCGTAGCTTCGTTTGCTTAAAGTAACTAGTGGAATTATTACCAAAAATATCAAGGGGAGTCAACTAACTGTCTTAGAAATACTTCTCAGGTTGGCTATGTGTTAAAGTTATTTAGTAAATAGTTGTTATTTTTACCAAGTAAATGTGGAATTCCCTATAAATCCCTCCATTCCGGCTCGTTAAGCCAATGGACTACTTATGTTTAGTTTTCCTTTCCTCAATTGAAATCTAGATTAAATAGTAAGAACCAACATTAATTTGATTTTTCAAAAGTCGACCGAATCGTTCATCTCTGCAAACTGTATACCAACAAAGGTAATTTTATTCCTTTTCTTGGTAAAAAAAAGGATGAAGACAGTACAGAAATACAAGTGATCATTAGTGTACTGCATAGAAAATGTCAAGTATGTTGTACCTTATATTAATATCATACGATGTCGTTAATAATTACTTCTATCCAATACTTAATACCAGTAATTACGAATGACATTCCGAAACCAATTACGTACCCTTCATATACCCACATTTACAAGAGTAGGTTCCGTGTAAGCAACCGAAAGGTCATCCTCTTGTTATTAAAATATCTGATATCAGCCCACGTCTTTTCCTCCCTAGACAAGAAATATTAATTTCATTAGTAGGAAAGTGTGGGGGCGTATTGTAAAGAACTTTAAGATGCAAAGTATTAATAAGATACAGAGTGAATGAAAATATGCACTTTAGCTCCATATATGGGTTGGGTAGGTACCTTTAAATTTTACACCGCATCGCATGATACAAGATCGTTATTCCCAGCATTTTTTTTACACATTTTGTTTATTTGCATGTTTAGGTGTACTTCATTTACAAAACAGAAATTTAAAAATGTCCGATCGTAATGTAAACTTATGGTTTGGATTTAATACATTGGTATACGTCCCGTAAGTTACCTGTGTAATAGGAAAGTAGGGTGCTAGCCAATAAATGACCAACCGGCAACTAAAATGCAACTACGCGCAATAACGCCCTTGCTCATTTATGTACACCGTGAGGGGTTACTCTGTAACGGTTATTCGAGAGACAGTGATTACGTGAGTAAACGTTTCGACAATAATAAGAGTTTATCATTCGCGCATGCTTCATTCGATCACTGAATGTTATTGAAAAAAGTGATGTTAGACATAATGATTCAACAAAAACGACGTGCCATTTGCTGTCATTGAACGTCTATTCATATTTTTATGTTGGCGTTCGTAATCCACGAAGTGGCGACGACTACGTATTTAAACATTAACGCAACCTTACACCGTTAATTTTAGTGGTGCGTAATAATAAATAATTCTTAAGAATACAAACTGACTATCGCTTCTATCGCCCTAATGAAAAGTTCTTTAATAACTCAACTCACTTCCTCGTTCTCGCCCCTAGAGCAATGATGACTCTCAAGTGGCAGGCGCGGCAGCCCAGCACGGACAGGACCTCAAGTCCGAGGGCGTCCAAGCCGGCGGCACCCTTACTACATCCAAGTCGTCTGCCACCTCCGCTCGATCCAGCAAGGAGTGTTCCCTGCAACACGCTAAAAGCATTGACTATGGAGATGGAAATGAATCGGTAAGATCACTTAGAGATTAGAGTGTGCACAAGATACCTACAGCATGTTTGGGTATTAGTGTAGTGTATTATTATTTATTTAATTTTACTTTGAGCTGAATACGTTCGCATAAATATAATATTTTAAAGTAAGTAAGTTTATTTTTATATTTATTCTTCTTACTAATAGGTTCTTATTTAAACCTAGACTATACTTAGGTAGACTTAACGGGTTCAGGTAATACTATGAAAAAGATAAATCAAATATTTATGGTAAACTCAGGTCATGATAAAAAAAAACAAAGTGACGTATATACATACTTTTACGCCTGTATCCCAATGGGGTCCATAGTTATTTATGTAACACTTGCAAGATAATCGTATAAGTCTAGACAATTACACTTTTCGAGTTCAATAAATATTGCCTAATCGGTTCACCAAATCCAAAAAATGGTAATGACATGTACATAATGACTTCTTAAGAAGCACCCAATGACAACTCAATCGATGTCATAATGTTAAATAGTTTTTTCTTGTACATCACAGGAAAACCTGTCAAAACTCTATAAGTTCGGTTCATTTCGGTATGTTCCATGGCCAGTATAAACTGAGCCTCACTAAGTTCGTGAGTGTATACTTAGTACTTGTTAGTGTATAATAGTGGAATTCACGAACGTAACCCTCTCGACGCAAGTTGAACTAGTACTTGGTCCGGTTTTTGTAATTAAGGTGGGGTGGTAGTCGTGAGGTGTGTACTATTTACTTACATTAGACCAATGTTTGGTATTTACAGTCGCGTGAATCGGACCGGCACTCAATGCATCACCACAACGTTATCAACAACAACACGTCGGGATCGCGCCGCACGAAGTCTAAGAGCACTGAAGATATGAATATGGGTAAGAAGAATAAAACAATTATTCTAAGCCAAGCTTTTTGGCTTTTTTATTCTAAGTGTAAGGCGGCTTCTATTAAGACAAGTAACCCAGCTCTTAACCGGGCGCTGGGTACAATTAATATTCCTTGCAACAGTGCAGGTAGGTATTAGCGTCAAGGTAGGAATTTTTATTCTGACAGCTGTCATCTGGACAATTTATAACCTAAAAGTGATTCCATCTAGTTTGCGAACACCTATAGATTGTTGAATACCCGGTTACGCTTTGGTTGACTAAATAGCCTTGCCTCCTCAAATTTAATACTATATTTTAGGTATTAATTCATATAAATAAAATAAACGTACCTAGAAAATAGGAGAAAAGAAAAACACAAGAATAGGTCAAAATTAGACCTTATTACATGTGAGATATTATTCTTAAGGATAAGGAGGGTAGGGCAAATTTGCCTGAGATCAATAAGCGATATTTCACCGGATTGGTTATTTTATGTTGTAAAACTTTTACTATAGCGGGTAGTTCTTTGTCTTAAAAAAGTTATCACCACATAAAGACAGTGGGAGTTGAGACGTAAGTACAATGTTTTTTGTGATATTCTAGTTCAGCCATCAAAACTTCTCACAGACATATCCCGCTTTTAAATAAAGTTGTTTTGTATAAAAATTCCTTTGCGATAAGATATCGCTTGTTGCTATTGGGTTCCTAGGCTAGGGTCTATACATTGAATGAATGAATGAATGAATGAATGATTTTCCAAAGTAAGTCACAGTATATATAAATTTTAATATAATCTAAATAGAATAGTCAGGATAACAATAACAATACAGAACTAAGGAGTCATCACCGTTAAGGATCGTCTTAAAATAAGTCAAAACATTACAAATAATAAAACCAACAATACATATTAAATCAAAACGAATTTTGAATCAAGGTCCATAAACTCTTTAACTGAGTATAATGGGTTTTTTTTGGATTTCTACCCATCTCCATTTCCTACCTGCCTATAGCCTCGTAAGGCCCAATGTCCTAAATTTAGGACATCTGTCAATGTGACTTTTGATTTTAGTTGATGTGACACAAGATTCTTTTTCGAATTAACAAAATTTCGTGGGCCTTACGAGGATGGACATGATTTTAATTAACATACTTACCTAATACTCATAACATAAATATTGAAATTGTAAAAATACGAGAGTGATTTTTGCTGTCCTTCAGTATCGCAAAAAATGTCGCGTACTCAAAACCGAACAGCTGTCATTGGCATGTACAATTGGATGCTATATTGTGACATTAGCAACGTTGTGACTAGGGAAATTCGGTGTTTACATTTACAACTATGTAAACGGATTCGCGGCTGAAAGCCAGTGTCTGTTTTTTATAATGTCTATGACAATTAGCTGTCGCCAGTGTAAAGATTCATAGATCGTCATGAATTGAGTATTCTCTAGTAATTACAATAAAATGTAACCAATTTCAATTGACAGCGCAAAACATCCCTGTTCAGCTGTCATTAGGATGTGTCGACTATTCTGTTTGGCTGATTCTAGTGTCACGCGAACCGTCAGTACGGATCGCTCCGCACAGACCGATCTAATACAGATAATGACGGTCGTCCGCGCGGACCCGTCCGCATTTCTCTAAAATGCTCCCCAAGCTCAGATCGATAGATTCGTACTGACGGTCCACGTGACACTAAAACTAAGCCTTTAACATGGCGGCCAAAACAACCAACAACTCTTCATCTTCAATTTGCCATTTCAGATTCAAGCACACTAAAACGCATGCTCAAACCGATGCCGTCGACGGAGAGTCCCGTGACGTCACCCGAGACGGGCCGGCGGCGGTACGGCGCGGCGGCGCCCTGCCCCCCCTCCTGCGGCGCCCACCACCGCCACGGCCCGCACGTGCACCACCCGCACCACTCGCACGCGGTCAACAACAATAGCCGACAGAGTTCTCAGCGGTATTCCTCTGATAGGTAGAAATGTTTGCTTTAATTACGCAAGCCTTATATTGCCCTTTACGTCAAATGAGAGGTAAACAAATAAGCTTACTCAATGCCAGGTAAAGCTTGCCATAGGTTCAGCATTTAATAAGAGCCTCAGCTCGAGGCGTCCAGTTTTGTTTTACCGATCAGGGGGGTTATTAATGCAGTTCAGTTTACGCTAAGAGAAGTACGCTTGGGCCGCACGTATTGCCGAAAATAAAATGCCAAATAGTAATTAATCACCAAACTAAAGCTTAGCTCGAAGTAGCTAAATTAATTCAGTGAGGTGTTTATGTGTAGAGTTGGATAGATGATCTATATAGCCGTAGCGTTAAATATTATTTTATTATACACACACCGTATTATCAGTGGCAAAAAAGCGGTCTTGGCAACGTGTATAAGCAGTATCTTTTATGCCTTAAGACTGTACCTATCGTATCATCTACATAATTTGGGGTTAAGTAACGACACATTTCAATCATTTGACAATGGCTTTAGTGATTAGATTGATCACAATTCTTCATAGTACGATAAACCATGTCTGTCTAAACAAAATAGATTACAACATTGGGCTTTCTCTATAGACATAGTGCACCTACTTATTTGCATAACGTGCGTGTGCACCTTCGATGCACCACGCAACACATTTAGATACCATCATATTATTACTATATAACCATTCATTGAAAATCATTACTGGAACGTTAAATGATATAGGATCCAGCGCCAACTCTCTTTATTTTCTTATCAAACGAGCCCGATATCTTGGCACTGGATCTGTTAAAGTCCTCAGTGGATTAAACTTACTATATATTTCACAGCCGAGGCGTTGGCGTAGGCGCAGCCCCAAGTGGCTACCCAGGGCGGGGGCTATACTTGGAGCTGGGAAGCAGCGGCGAGCGCGACCTGTCTCCCCCATCAGACAACGTGATGTTTGACAACCAGTGCTACGCGACGACGCCGTCGTCGTCCAACGGCAACTCGGACCAGGAGGCGTGCCAGCGTGGGAGCATCAGGCAGCATCACCACCCGGTGAGAATACTTGGATAAACATAATGCAATTTTATCCGTGGAGGTGATATAAGTTCGTGTATGAACATGATTTATGCAGCGTTGGCAAAGATGTGGTATAAAACTTCTCAGGCCGATATGAAAGAGACGGACGGACAGACGTTGGGGCATAGTATAATTAATAGAAGTTTGGGGAGAACAGAGCATTAGCGTCTGAACTCGTGCTCGTACAGTCAAGCGTAAAAATAAATATCCGCATCAAGGGGCTAAAATATGTACACATAACCCTTATTAACATAGTAATAAGGTCTGTTTACATATTTTTGAGACTTTGTTATGTATACATATTTGTGCCCTTGGCTGTACCATAATAGCAATTGTACTTCACTTAATACAGTTATCAGCAGTTTATGGAGACATTAATAACATGCGTCAGGCATGATGTTATGCGTCTACGTTAATAACAACGAAGATCCTATTATCACCTCACTTCATCTTCAACTCAACTTTAGAACACCATAATATAGTATCATCGTCTGAGATCTGGTTTAAAATAGACTTGAAAGATTTACCCAAACACGTAATGTTAAATAAAAATTTAAAAAGTTTGGGAACACCTTATGCTGCTTTTTTCATGCATAGTCATCATCATCATCTACTTATATACCAAACTAACGAACAGTTTATTTTCTTTACAAAAAGCAAATACATAATTCATTTATCTTAACTTACAAACTTAAATTGATCAAAAAAAATAGTGTTAAGAGTATATATGAGTTCTACAATTTTAACATTAAACTACGGTAGCTGTACGTTGAATATAGCGAAGATCCTGTTGCCATCACTCGACTAAACAATCAGATCAGCTCTTGGATACCATTATTTTTCATTGTCATATGGGTATTCTTAGGCGATGGGCTTGCAACCTGTCACTAATGTACACTGGTAATAGTAGTTTATGCAACTGATGCATAATTAGAGGCCTTGAAACACGAGTGTGATTTTCTCGCTGACGCTCGTTTTATAACAGGATCACACGAGTGTTTTAAGGCCTAATTATGTACAGTTGCATACACTACTTTATCTTCACACATATCATAAGTACTCTAAGAAGGGTTCAGAACCCGTAGATAAATGACCTGCAATGCTCCTAGTGCTACCTGTAAAATATCTATAGACTATAGATATTAAAATGATGCAATAAAAAATAAATTTGAACAAATACAGAAACATATTATTTATTGTAATAGTTATTATTAAACAATCCTACTTTCGTAACAGCAAAAAACCAACAAACAAATGATATCAATAATGGCCGCCATTCGATCCTCCGTGAAGATGAATGTTTTTTTAAATATTATACACAAAGGAATGAAGTCCCTATTCTCAAGTCACTCGAGATCAAATGTCATGCGGTTTATATTAAAAAAACATACTTACTGTATTGACGTTTCGCGTCGATAACTGTTTTAATATCTATGAATACTAGAATAGAGACCCTTTTGAGTTTTGACAGCTGTTCCAAATTAAAAACTTATAACCTTACCAAAATCTGTACTGTTATTACATTACAGTACAGATTTTACCTATTACCACAGACAAGAAAGTTCTGATAGTAAAATTGGTTGTAATAATGCTGTTCATTTCCTACGGGTTTTGAACGCCATAATAGAGGACTTATGATATGTGTGTAGATAAACATATCGTCGCCGTAGAGCGAAAATTCACCAAGTCGAAAAATGGCCGAAATTTAGTTATGAATGTCATCGAAATCGATTTTTTTTTGTGCAAATTTCAGTCTTATTATTATGGACATAGCTATTATAGTTTCGATTTTAAAAAGTAACAGAAGTCATTAAATTATACTTCGTCTCTCACTACGTAAGGGAAGAATTACCTAATTCGTTTGATTATTTATGGTCTACATGAAACCGTACAATGAATGCACCTAAATCGTCTTGGTAACTTTTTCTCTAAATATTCCGAAGTCACGATCAAGAACTACTTTATTCAAAAAGTCACTAAAATTACTTAGCTAATTTCTGAGTAATAGTTTTGTCAGAAAATATGAAAGCGAAAACTAACTAAGTCTATTTAATGATTTCTCAATCGTCACACATAGACAATGTGGACAGTTTATTGTAAACGAAAATTGATTAAACTGTTTGAGTTAGTTTTTTCCTATTAAACAGGGTACCAATGCTTGTTTAGATCATTAATTAATTACATTTGATGAATATTTGTACGACTTCAACGTGCGTCGATGTAATATAGGTGAAATTCGCGCGTAAGTTAGTTAATTTTTTCGTGAGTGCGGCAATGAGGTAAGTATTTTTGTTATTAAAGTTTCTCAATTAAGTAATAATGATTATACACCGTGCCCGGGACGTACCCGAAGGATTATAACCTTCGATTCTAGACCCTATTTGGAGTATATAATGTGGTATAACATTTACCGCCTGTTTTTCAATCGACAAGTAAAGGATATTTGACGGATAAGTTTAGCCCTTTCTTTGTCGTACACTTGAAAATAGACAAGGAGAGAGACAACTTTATGTGACAGATAAATTTACTTGTCGATTGTGAAACAGGCCCTTAATGATTAAATTAATTTATGTTGTACATTGATGATATTGCTATTTACAACATGAATCTCTCTTGGTAAATAATGCTTTATGGTAAGGCGATAGAGTTCAAATTAAATAAACTATGGAATTGTTTTTACAGAATAAAAATCTCGGAAATTGTGCGTTATTATACTACATGTTATACCACATTATATACTCCAAATAGGGTCTAGAATCGATGGTTAAAATCCTTCGGGTACGTCTCGGGCACAGTGTAATAACTACATTATTATATCATCGTTTTGGTGGAAAAAAACAAACATTTTAAATAAGGTACTAGGTATACTGTTTTATAGGTTCCTATTGAGATGTACGTGTAATTGGTAAGCCAAGAAGAACAAGATTGACCGCAATGTAACTAAATGTTTTTCATTACTTGCAGTGTGATGCCTAATGCTTGTTTTGTTTGAATTCTCTTGCCTGTTTAGCAAATTTCTGTTTTCTTTATAAATCTTATAACCATGGTCGGAATAAGGAGTGCTGAGGTTCGTTACCCGGGGTGTGATTCTCTCATTAGCATGGCTTCTGTCGACAAGATCGAACGTATAAGGCTGCCTAATTGAGAATGCACGTGCTAAAATGTGTTTTGTTCGCTCTGACGGGACCACTTAAACTCGCCGCTGCCATATTCACTCGTCCGTTCGTCCGACCGCGTGTTTGAGAGAATAACAATTATGAGTGAGATTTGAATACCTACGTTTTCATTTATTAAACCATTTCTTTTTCATTCACACCACACGCGCTCGTTTCATTCAAGCTTGATGTAAAAAAGGACCACGATACCTATTCAACTATTTAATTGTATATAACATAACTTTAAGTAAGTTTATTAACAATGGCGGCTTCGGAAAGCATAGAGTTTCCACAATGTACAACAATGAAAATTCCGTTAAAACGACTCGTTTGCGAGATTGACGTCAAGAGGATAAACCAGCAAGTGTGTAAGGAGCGTGTTTCGTCACGCAGTGAATTTTGAATAAGCGCATTGATTATTATCAAGTTAATTTGGCCAGATTATTCTCGGAGTCAAATTCAAAGGCATGCTTTTTAACCGAATTTAGTTACATGGTTATATAAAGTGTGATATCATTATACCTAACAAGCTTTTTAATTTAATTGTATGGTGTGTTTTGTGTTTGCTGATTACTAATACCGGTTTATGAATTTATTTCTATAAGATATAACTTATATCGCATGCATGGCACAGATTTTATTTCGAAATACATAGCATCTAACCGGGCCGGGATTTTGGTCTATAGTTAAGTCAACTAGTACAGTCACCAGCAATAATTATATTATTCAACATTGGCCGCAAAAACATCTGACACGTCTTTGTTACTACAGGTATAAGAGTGTGTCAGATATTTTTCGCCCAATGTTGAATAATATATTATTGCTGGTGACTGTACTTATAATCCTACTGAGAGTTCGGAGTCAATAGAAAGATGTAAACAAATTAAATTAAATTAGTACAGATTAGTTCGTTTGGTTTTGTTTATACATTAGAACTTTTCTATTAGCCGTGTGGTTGCCGGCAGAATAGAATAGTACCACTCCATACCTTCCTGTGGAAGTCGTAAGAGACGACTAAGGGATTAAAGGCTTGTAGTATTTTTAGGCGATGGGCTTGCAACCTGTCACTAATATACACATGATATTCATCTTAGCCTGTTTGTGCAAAATGTGGTTACAGAATTAACAACTGGCTGTTAAAGTTGTTTGTAATTCTGTAGCTCTGCCTACCCCACTCTGGGATGAAGGCGTGACGGTATGTATGTAACTTTTCTATTGACCCAGAATTATGATTTAACTAATGCAGCACCAAAGTCGCTTCGCCGCACAAATAGACGCAAGATGCAAGACCCAGCTTGTGATAACAATGATACCAAATAAGAATGGATAACACAGCTAAAAGCTTATCACATCCCACACGCTTACGCGACTCCTTTACCCATTTCGGAGGCAAAAAAGAAAGACCTCATTGGTCTATGCAACAAAGGCATAGTACCACAAGAGCTGCATTCGTGGTACAGGTCTTTGCGTACCAGCACGGAAGCAGTTGACAGGCTATGTCAACCGGACATTACAGAGGAAGGTGAAGAGTAAAATGTTACTTTAATTGTGTTATATTATAAAGTTTGCAGACACTTATGGTTTTACTTATTTTATTAAACTATTATTCTCATTATGGTGTTTTATCTGAAAACCTAACAATAAACCCTAACAAAAAACAATCAAGTTAGGTTCTACTAGATAAATATAACGAACTTTATTATTAGAGTTAAAATTTAACTAAATTAACTTAGTTTATTTCAAAACAAGTAAAAATTGGGAAAAAAGTCACTAAATCCGGTCTAAAAATCACTAAGTCACAATTTGGGCATAAGACTTGAGGGGCAAAAATGTTTTTTGCAATTATCTATAAAATTATTAGAGTTAATGACTTTTACCAGGTGTAGCCTAAAGAAACAATAAAATGTCCACTAGATAAGACTACAAAACCACTTTTATCCCTTACAATAATCGAGTAATATTTTTTTCAAACTTTATTTTATTAAAACCTTCATAACTCAAAATGACAAAAGTGAGACTTGGTGAATTTTCGCTCTACGGCGACGATATTAGCCTATTTGTGCAAAATGTGGTTACATAACACCACGCGCGCTGGCCTAGTGGGTAGTGACCCTGCCTACGAAGCTAGTGGTCCTGGGTTCGAATCCCGGTAAGGGCAGATATTTGTGTGATCAGCTCGAATATTTGTTCCTGAGTCATGGATGTTTTCTATGTATTTAAGTATATATTTCTCTATATAAGTATTTATTTCGTTGTCTAGTACCCATAGTACAAGCCTAGAGCTTAATTTGGAACTAGGTCAATCGGTGTGAGATTGTCCCCTTATATTATTATATATTATTATATAATTAACAACAAGTTTTTACAGTTGTTGGTAATCCTTTAGCTCTGCCTACCCCACTCTGGGAATGAAAGCGTGAGTGTATGTTTGTGTATGTATGTATATCATATTGGTTTACATAGACATTGGTGGCTACATAAATAGCAACACTTACGCTTTTTTCATACAATTGCCTACAAATATAGCTTACTGTGGTCAACCAATCTAAAAGTGCTATGAAAATTTTAGTCCTAGTTATTTTACGTTTTTTTGGATATTATTATAGTCTGGCTTATAAGTAGCTGAACACTTGTTGTTTGAACGCTTTTTGAACATGACGATAAAGTGACAAAACACTAAAGTGTGCCAAAGTGTGCCAAAGTGTGCAGTAAATTATAAGGCTGACCGTATAATTGTTACCGAGTAAGTGATGCACAGAAACCAGACAAAGTGCGGGGATTGGGTAAACCCACAACACCTACGAACATTGATCTCGTGACCGCGGCCGTGATAAAATCTTTGAATACCTCATTTCAAAGATTTTATATGGAATACATACATACATAAACTCACGCCTTTATTCCCAGAGTGGGGTAGGCAGAGCTACAGAATTTCCAAGAACTCTAAAAACATGGAATCTATATGGAATACTCCTCCCATATTTGCGCCGAAGCACCCTATGACAGTATCTTCCACTAGACCGCATTCAGAGCAGAGCTGCTCGAAGTGTCGACAATCAGGGGCTACTCAAAAATCTCCGAGAGTTTTGTTCAAGCAAATTGCTAGTTAATTACTGGGTTAATTATTTGTTACAACAAAAATTTTGCGCACGAGTTTGGTTATAAAAAAATGAAATAAATAACCAAAGTGCATCTTCAACGATGAAAAATATTAACATTGAAGGGCATTTTTTTGGAAAAATATGAGTTTGAGCCGATATAAAAAACACGTGCTCATAATTTTTTCATGTTCTCGAACATATAATCAAACCTGTATTAACTAGTAATTTGCTTGAACTAAATTATGTACAGAAGTTAGAGGGTTTAGTGACTTTTCAATACTTTGGACGACGATTTCTCCTAATAGATTGAGATTGGACTGCTAAAAAGAATACCTACACGTCAGTTATTTTTGACTACATCCAAATAATATATCAAAATAATTCAAATCGGAGCTGGACAGTTGGGTACCTATCCTTAAATCAGAGCTAGCGTCATCTAGTTCTTATATTGAGAACTACGAGTCTTTCTTTAGAAACTTTTGTATACGCACACATCTATGAATACAATCTGACAAGATTACACTCAGTCATGTCATGAGCGCCAATTCTTTCAAAACCACTTTTAAACATGTGTGCGTCTTACGTGTATTAACTACTACAAAAACAACCTCCTCATAATTGGTTACAGCTTTCGAATTAAAAACGCCGTAACATAGTTTTGATTAAGCACAAAATTAAGCTTTACATTAAGTTTTCAAGGTTGAAAATGCTGAAAGATCGTTTTTTTCCATTGTTGTTCAGTCACTGAACGTAAGGTAGCGCTTACTCCGTCACTTAGCTGCCATCTATGCGACGAGTAAATAATTAACTCCTCAGAGCTAGATGGCGCTAAGATAGAGTAGTCCCTGTGTTCAGCAGATTAAGGACTACTATTACGTTGCATTTCCCTCCTGTCGTCTACTTAGGGATGTCACAAGGAATGTTTCAACCACTTGCCATTACTGTAAAATTTTACCCGGTTTTTTTATTTTATCTAAAAGATGCCAACTTGTAAGGTACTCGACCTTCGAATTAGTACACCTGTAAAATATCAAAAAGATTTTTAACTTCGAAAGCCATGTCTACGTAGACGACCTCTGTTGGAAATGTGAGACTAAATACTTAAAGTCCCAAACCTTCACAGCAACAGAAACCCTGCCTGTCCCGCCAAGCGTCTCAATCGAGCGCGACACCGGCCCCAGGCTCGCCTACTTCTCGCCTGCTGCTTGAGTACGAGATGCATCTCAGAAACACCCTGGCTAAGGGCATGGACGCAGAGAGCTACAGCCTGCACACATTCGAGGCACTTCTGAGCCAGAGCATGGAGGATCTAGGTGAGTGTTTTCACGGTAAGTGGGATTTGTCTGTCTTTAAATTAATATTAAAAAAAGTCAAGAAGCCTGAAATTTAAGATATATATTGAAATAAAGCGCAATTTATTGAATTATCATTTTTTTTTATTTATAATAATTTAACCAATTCTTCATAGAATACAACGACAATATGCCGCCATCAAATCCGCGGAGTCCTTATCCACCTCGACGTCGTAAGTATTTTATTTTAATAACGCTATTGAAATATCTTAATTCGAGAACTTTGATTTTTTCAAAATTATTTCCTTTTGCCTACAGTACAGTCGTAAGATTCCTTGATTTGATTTTTCAAGAGTTTGCTAGAAACTCTCAACACAGGCATTTTCACACACGAACAGAAAATAAAAGCGAAATATAAACATTGATTTTTATTTTTTCTTGAGGACCGACCCAAGAATCCGTTCTACACTATTTGAGAAACCTTACGGAGGCTGCCATACAGGCTAGAGGAGGTGAAATCATCACTTATTTATTACCTATATAATATCATACTAGTTACACCCACAAAAATATCAGATTTCGAATGTCTGCAGTAGCATCTGTCCCCTCTTGATATATAATAGCGAACCGATCCATATATTTCAAAACTGTACAAATATTATTATGTATAAAGCAGTATATACAAAGTTGTAGTCACAAAGTCCCACCGCATACATTATTTAATCTGTTATAGAGGAAATATGTTGCTAATAATGAAATTAAATTTAGAATGTCCTTCTTTTTCTGATGTACATACATTTTATTTAATTTAAAATTTAAGAAAAATGCTTTGTCATTACCGACGATAGCATGTAAGTCAGGCAAAGTCAAAGTGTATCCTGTCTGATTAACTAAGACAGTGCTTGTGTTTTTTCCATGTAAAAAAAAAGGATAATCCTAAACTTGATTTTACTTGAACTTCGATTAAAACAGGGATTACAATATCTTTATAAATACATATTTAATTCCACCTCCCAGAACATAACCCGTTCGTCGTAAATCCACTCTACAGATGTCTAGCTGGGGGCCCTAGTACCAGTTGTTTAATAAACATGTACCATAATATTGTTAGGTTATACTTAGCTCATGTTTAAAACCAACCTTTAAGTAATCTAAATAAAGGAAAGTAATGTTTGACAATGACAAGTAGGTTAAAAATAATTTCAACTCTACGTAATAAATTACTTATGTACTGAATACCTATTAAGTAACATTCACTATCATCATGCAAGAAGGCCAAGAAATGGTATGGACTAATTATACTCTCATTGGTTAATTCCAAATATAGACTTAACTTTATAATAAATTGTATTTGCTAATATAATTATTTAAGTCACGAGTTGGTTTCTGGATTACTCCGCTGGAGTTGGTACTTTCTTAAGTAATTAAGACATTTTGGTACTATCAACAATATCTTAATCGTTAAAAGTATTCCACTAAATGAAGTTTCTAAAAGTTACTAGTATAAGTGACTTTTTATAACTGGAATTTGATTTTTTGGGCCCGGCTATTAAATTGCTCTTTTTGATTAGTATTTACAATTTTAAAAGAAAAAAAATAACTCATGACATTTAATGACAACATTGCATAGAGTGTAATTTTATAAAACATTAATTTTGCGGTATAAAGATAATTGATTTTTGTTACTTACAAAACAATTTTAATTATGTATATTTTACTGAACACAGAATTACGGGAAGTTAACCATATTACAGGAACTATGTAAAAAATATGACACTTGAAGGAATACAATGAGAGAACATTAATTATTATTTATTACACAATAACAAAAAACCTGAATAAAAAATATAAATAATTATGAAGGTTTCTGGTACCTGGACTACAGCTAAAATAAAAATATAATTATATTATAAGTATTCGTAAAATGCCCACATAATTCTATTTTTGATTTTGATTTTTATTTTAATAAATCTTTAACACTGGACCCGTTACAATACAAATGAAATATAAAACAATATATATTTATATGTAAAAGCTTGTATAAGTATCCGAATCCCGATCCCAATACTCTATAGGTAGCAGTATCATTATCATGAAAAAAAATCTGCATTGGATGTGGCTTGTCGAAATTTGCTTGATGTTTTGTAGTAAAGTTGGAGTTGCTTTTAAAACAGTTCAACAAACACTCTTATTCTTCAATTTCAATTAAGTACTCTCGTAATAAAATAGCCTGTACTATCTTGAATCAAAATTTGCACGAACTGGCTGTAAAATACCAAAGAGATTGAAGTAGGTATTTTCTGGATTCTCACTTGCCTGTGCATATTAAGTTGACGACTTTTTGTTTGTTCTGTTTGTTTATGGGCATGTTTTCTTGTTTGTTACGATCGGGAGTGGTAATGGATGGTTTCTGTGGCAGGCCATGCCACGCAGTGCTCGGCCGCAGGCAGCCGGTCGTCCACTTTACCGTTGCCACAGCGTTTGGGAGTAGAGCGGCAGCCAAGCGCGCGATCTGACCGAGATGGATATTACAGGTAGGATACGGAATTATAAAGTATGCATGTATGTAAAAACTTTATTATACAAAACACATTAATTCAAATACAATTTATAGAATAGGAATGTACCAAGGCAAATAAAAAAGTCCTTTGTTTGGGTATATCATTTTGAATTACAACCAAAATAAATAAACTTCACCCATGCTAATATTTTTTCTGGCCTAATATCTGACCGGTTGGCCTATTGCCTAACGCACTCGCAATTACCATTGACTTCAAAGCGGAACCATTGTTTTCATTTTGTATGCAGACAAGCCTTCGATTTTCAAAATGAAAATGATTGCGATTGCGAGTGCCGATTGCGGTAGGCGATAGCGCCTCGGTAAAGAATATATTACGGGTCTATAGGAACAATTACAAAACATAAATACATTATTATTGTAATACATTACGAGTAAAACGGAATTAAATATTTTGAATAACAAGGAAACACTTTAAATTGCTTTTTACGAATTTATGCAACGTAAATAAAGAGAAAGAGAAAATAGTTAACCTGGTTAGCGCTCATCTAGCAAAGTCGTTTTAGTTCCATTTATTTAATCATGGATTTCTAAGTACAAAATTCTTCGTAGAAAAAGAAATCCAGTTAATGAATAATTTATTGTATTGGTTTAGCGATCGCAACGAGCTGATGCGGGAGCGTGAGCGAGAGAGGGAGCGTGGCTACTTGAGTGATCACAGTTCAAGGTTTGTTATCTTTACAATGCTTACATCGCGTTTCCCTTCTTCCTTTGATGTCCCAACCCAAATAAATCCTTTATGCGGCTTGTTGACGTTTCGGCAAAACAAGGTAAAATTTGTATTTTCACTGTATCTAACTTTATTGTAACATGATAAGCCATCAACCCAACATTTCCCACCCTGAGACAGAAACGCTTCCTACATTTATCATCCTACAGTGAGGCTTGAAATTACGTATTATCTAGCAATAATTGATACATTATCATAAAGAATGACCTATGTATCTAACATAATGTAAAGCAAACATGTACAAAACCAATAGAAGTTATTTGTCAAAACAAAAACTGTTCGTTAACTTACAACATAATAGTTAACGTTTTGGTTTTATTAAGGCCTGGATATTATTTTGGTCTAAATTTAAGCTACAATTTGTCAAGTTTATTTGTACCTATATGACTAATAAGTTACATTTCGACTATGGTAAAGAATACGCGCTCTGCGCATTTACAATATTGTTACCGGCGTTTTTGATTTGATCAGACAACATTATAGAGGCCTTGTTTTTTTTGGTTCACAACCGAAATGGTAAAATCGGCCTTTATACGGTTTTGGATATTAATGAACATTACTTATGTTATTTTTGTTAATTATATGTATATGGCAACTCAGCAAACAATGTAACCTAACAATTATAAACTAGCAAAAACCTGTAGGACTTCCAGTGGTGCAACTTTCGAATTATGTTAATCCATACTTTACTATCATACATTTAAATAAAACCTGTCTGTCTGTCTGTGGCGCTTTCACGGCTTAACCGCTGGACCAATTTACATGAAATTTGGTACGTAGGTAGGTACAGCTAGTGTCCGTAAAGTAAACCGAAGGTAAATTGCAAGTTACGAAGGGACTGAACCAAGCTCGAGAATCATGCTCGGCATAAGAATATTATAGAAGCAGAATTAAATAATATTACATCTCCAAGTTTTCGAACTTAATATGTACTTGAAACCTCTAATTAGTTGCTGAAGAGTTGATGTTTTTTGCAGAGACCGAGTTAGGGACCGAGACCAAGGGTACCTGAGCGACCATCAATCAAGGTATGTAATAAAATTATAATTGTAAAAGTATTTTTTTGTGACAGAAGATAAATCGCTGAAATGTGATTTTTGATGGCCAGCATACTAAGATTATTGCCACGTTGAGATTACGTCCATCACGACTAAATGTATACGTACAATCTGCAACAAACATAATGCTACTGAGGTTGACGTGATTTAGGCAAGTACAGTTTAGAATTTATTTATTGAGCCGCTATAGAAACCTATCGCAGAAAGCTAATGTTTAATTTGACGTAAGTTTCTTCTGGTGATTTAATGATGTAATTGTGACAAGGTTCGTTGGTGATAAATTAAGTTATTGACCGTACCTATAGAGCTCGAGGTGTTTTTACTGAAGTTATCTTTACTTTTTAGGGTTCCATAGTGAAACTACGAAACCTTATAGTTTCGCCATATCCGTCCGTATATTTAGCTTTAAAGCGTTTTTTTCAGCATAAAATTTTTGTTAGAATCAGGTGTCCTACAGCCAAAACTACAAATACAAAAAATTAGAAAAATATCTTAAATGAAAGGGCATATCGTCGGGGATACTGCAATACTGCGTAACTAACAAATTCAATAAGTTGCAAAATGTACCTTAATAACTTGGTCATTAAGGTACATTTTGCAACTTATTGAATTTGTTAGTTACGCAGTATTGCAGTATCCCCGACGATATAACGAATTTAAAAGGAAAACTATCACGACTAAGGAGACTTAATTAGTTCCTGAGATACAGGCGACTAAAGTGTTTATACCTACTAAAAATCATCTAAGACAGTACCAAATAACTTTCAATAGAAAATTAGTTCATACATGTGGTTTTTTGAGAAAGTTCTTTGTGTTTGTTGGAACGGCTTCGGATCCTACACTGAACATGGTCCGACATGCTCTTGCCCGGTTTTTAACATTGCCAGTTTTCACGTTCAGTTTTCACAAGTATGTAATAGTAACAAACGCCGTACTTCAGTTGAACAATTATTTTCTTTACTACCGAAAAGTATTTATTTGTATTCACATAAATATCACGAGCAAAATAAAACGATAATTTGTGTTTTTCATAGTTTTAAACATACTTTCTAAAATGCCGCTCTATACTATTTCACATATCATCATGTCAATAAATAACTGTCTCCATTTAGTTACGATAAAATTAAATAATTTAAACTTGATTTGGTTTCTTTTGTCACTTTCCGAGCCTGACATTATCATCATAAGGTTTTACCTTATAAAAGTATTGTAAAATACGATGAATAATTTTATTTCGACGAAAAGCCTCAGAAGACTTAATTTTGTTGAATAACGTTAATTTAATATGAACATAATAATATCTTCAAGTACAAATAGCTGACTAAATATCAATCAAGAACGACGAAATCGAATTATACTTAGGTAATAATATATTTTTACTGAAATCATCCCAAATAGTATAATTGGCTTCTTGATTGAACGAAACGAAGATATAATTATAAAAAGACTAGCGATTGCTTGCGACTTCGTTTGCATATAACTGGTTTTACGTTATTCCTGTGAAACTATCTTCTTTTCCTGGTTATAAAAGCATTTTTTAATTCAGAAACTGTTTGCTACATTCAGCTTAGCCCGTGATTGAAATAAAAACATCTAAACTGCCTTATAAACTTTTTGTAACAGGAAAAAAAATGTCTAGACAAACAATAAATAAATATAAATACTAAAATGTAGTGTAACGTGTTTTTGATGTGCATTATCAACGTGACGTGTGTTCAGTTAGAGCAGATGTTGTTAGATTTTCGGAAATAATAGGCACTATTTACTTGCCGTGGTGTTACGTGGTTGCCGAGTTATTAATTGTGCTACCTACTCCATGTCTTTCCGTGGATGTGGTAACAGGCAACTTAAGGAATGTAGGCTTTTAGTACTGTTAGGCGATGGGCTTGCAACCTGTAACTATACGCTGGTAAACATCTTAGCCTATTTTTGTGCAAAATGTGGTTACAGAATTATCAAAAAGTTGTTTAAGTTGTAGGTAATTTTGTAGCTCTGCTTACCCCACTCTGGGATTACAGGCGTGAAGGTATGTCTGTGTGTTTACTTGATAATATAGATTATTATCGAGAAAATAGACACGTAAGAAATCAAATGAACGGAGTCACAGCTAAAATATGTATGTAGGCAAAAGGCAAACTTAGTTATTTACTTCAAGATTCCCTATTGGTAGTGTCCTTGTGCACCGGCTACTAAATATTTAAATCGTAATTACCTAGAATTAATGTCCAACTACGTCTTGGAAAACAAGAAATAAATTACAGTGTGGTTATTGTTGGAAGTCAAATGTGAATTATTAAGGTTGTAGGACCGCTATTGATTGTGTACCTACTTTAGGCCAATTACAACGTTTGTTTCTATTTGTTACAACAAATTATTGTTCTGACTATGTTTTGAATATTAGTAAAAAAATGATATTTTTGCTTTAATAAAACATTATAAGACATTGATTATAATCTCAATTTTAAATCACTGTCGAAGTTATAGCAGACTAACAATTTTCAGGTTAATATCTAAAGCGTACTATAGGGTCGAGGACTATTTAACAGATAAAAATTCTTGGCCTAAACCTGTAACTTAGTCATTAATAATTTGTAAAATTGCAAAGTTGTTTGTCTAGGGGACACCGTTGAAGTAGGAAAACATATCAAACTTTTATTTGGTTGTTTTGTGTTTTTTTTTTCCTTTTCTCCCTTTATCTCTCTCGTAATATTTTTGATATATTAGTATCATTGTAATATTAAATATGGTTAAAAAACGACTGTCTGCTGAGTTTCTTGCGGCGTTTCTTCTCGGCAGTGGTCTCCTCTTGGGAAGCGCTGGTAGATTCTTGACGTGTAAAAGTGCCCGTGCGGCCTACTTACTGAATAAATATCTTTTATCTTTATCTTTTATCTTTTATCAGGTTAATGAAGTGTCGACAAAAAAGCCAATCCGTACCTATACATATAGTTAATTGTAGATTGTACAAATTATACTTTTGTACACAATTCTATTATTTAAATCTCACTAACCTTACAATTGTTGGATTTTCGTAACCAATTTATGCCTACCGCAATGTATATCTATTGTATAGGAACTAAATAAATGTTTTTGTTTCTTTCTTCATCTGACGTCTGACGATTTATTGTGAAGCACTGTTGACCCTTACTGATGGCAATAAATACTCGTACCTAATTTATACAGGTGTTGCTGGGCATATATTTGTCTCTTTTACGCTTTACCAATCGTTTTGAGTGTTGAAAAGTTTGCAATAGATATTCGATAGCTAACTTACGATACTTTCGAAAACTGACATTGTATAGAATGACACATTTATTCAATTGTATTTAACTCAGCCGCCATTATTGTCAAGTAAATAAGAGCTATCATAACGTTGACGATACGATAACGAATGCCAAAAGCAATATGGTTTTACCAACTAGAATAGAGCCCCTGTATAATTTCTTTATCTCAGTGGTCGTTAACGTTAAGCCCGAGCTGGGCGGGAGATCGCTTAAAAATATAGAGTTTAACTTTTGTATTATTGTTTTAAGTTTGATTAGTATTGGTTCTTTATTCATGACGCTTGGAATATTGCTATCTTAATGAGGCATCTAAAAAACCCCCGTTTCGGAAATAGGTAAGTACAGCATGTACAAAAAACATTTTATTCGATTTGTGTTGTATGGGAAACTGCTAGTAGATTCACTCCATATCACCGACCTGTAAAAGGGCCCGGGCTGTTCTACGTGGGCCATTTACTAAATAAAAGTTTCAAATTTTGAATGTATTTTTTTTTAATTTTTGGTTATAAAGAGCTGTTTCAACATTACACATTTTGTTTCAAAAATTACTAGCTAGGTCTCTACCTGTTACGGTTCAAAAGACAGTAAGGTCGGACAGACTGACGGACGGACGGCGTATACTTAGTAATAAAGCCCTGTTAGCACTCTTTGGTACGGAACCAAAAAAAATACATTACAATACAATACAAAACACTATAGGTAATGTACATTATAGGTAATGTAAATGTTGTCTGTCCTCACGATGCCTCATCGTTATGTAATCTGTGACTAATGGACGCGGACGAGAGCTACGGCTATATGCTGGCCTCCTAAGCCAATAAGCAGTATCTTAAATTCAATCACCAAAGCATATTCAATTCTATTTCGCTAATAATAAGGTTGATATTACTACAGGAGGTTTATCTTACTTACTGCGTTTTTGCTTAGGACAGAAGTATGGGTATTGTTAGAAAATAATATAGTTCGTATATTTCTTGTTATAATTTCAGTTCTTTGCCACTATATCAACAGCTCATTACATTAATTATATCAAGGAGGAATTCTGCGAATAGCATAGTAACAAAGCCGCGTGAGAGTAAGTCGGAACATGCTCAGTGTAGGGTTTTGACGACGTTACTTCAAACTATAGTACCTATTTCATCTTTGATGATTTTCAGCAGCTGTATAATCTTTTTAGTCGCCAGTAACTCAAGAACTAATAAAGTCTTCATAGTGGTGATATATATTTTTTTAAATCCCTTATGCTTGTAATTAAGACATTTTCCAGATTTTTTGTATTTGTAGTTTTGTCTGTGACACGTAACTCCTCAAGTGACACTTGTTGAGTTCTATATTTCCTAAACGGTCTCCCAAATGTAACGAACGATGGATGCCAACATATGCATGGTATTTTTAAGAGCTATTCAACAATACCTCATGATTTAGTAAGATTAAAATAATAATTTCACACTTGCTTTACATGTAACAGAGGTAACCTTTTTTATCTTATTCAATATTGATCTTAGTGCGCGGTATAAATATTTTTATGTCTACAAAATTTCAACTTTTTATTTTGATACCTTCTGAGAAAACTCAGTGTGACATACAGACAGACATTGCGAAACTATAAGGGTCCCTAGTTTGACTATGGAACCCTAAAAGTTGAATCATTTTCAGCACTGAAACTAATAAATACAGTTCTAAGTCCCATCTGTCCTTATTTCTTCTTATACTCTCTTTAATGTATGTTATATTTGTTAATTCTATTTTTATATTTTTTTTGTAATTTTTGTGTAATGTGATAAATGCCTAGTTTTTAGTTTATTGATCCCTGGCTGTGCTAATGCTGTTGCACACCTGTAATTGGTGCACAAACAGGACTATTTTCTTTTAAATCTTCTGTACACGCATTTATTTGTGCTCCTGTTGGTGTGTCTAATTAAATAAATAAATAAATAAATAAATAATGTCATGAAAACGATTTTGGTTATTAATTTACTGAATCTATATTTGTAAAAAAACTACAGCTTCAATATTTAACCTTGAAGACGGACCGTATCTCACACAAATTGTGAAAAAACGTAGTTGATAAGGGAAATTGATAGAAGTTTTCAGAATACTGGTAGTCAGAGTATTACGCACGGCTCGGCCGCTCGGAACAATAGTTAATGCATTTATATTACCTGCTTACTGCCCCTCGATAGCCTTCTTTTACTGCTCGACCTCTTCATGTGAGAAAATTCTAATATATTAGGTCCTTACCTATGAAATGGGCGTTTTATATGGAGAATTTTATGAAAACGGTGGCTTTCATTCATTTAATTTTGCGGATTATTTAGTAACGTCAAATGCAAACCAAACAAAATTCTGTCAGGAATATTGGACACTTCTAAGCTATAATTTAGTTACACATCTTAATTACTTTAAAATAGTTAGCTTCATAAAACTCTGCGTAATTGAAACAGTTGAATTCGCAGCACATGAAAAGAGTGGAGTTCACACTTTAATTTTAAACACTAAGTTAGAAATTTAACCGTATAATTTGTATCTTAAATCTTTGTAACATACTGTATTAATGAAATTTAAAAATAATTTGGAAGTTAAAATTGAAATGAATAAATATTGTACGAAATAAAACACGTAAAAGAAATGTCAATTTCATAGGTAAGGACCCAATATGAGTCTATTCGAAAAACCTCTTGCGCGTAAAAGATGCTGGATTGAAATAATAACTCTTGTAATGAGATAGGCTATATGACTGAATGAATCTTCTCTCATTGTAAAAGGGTCTAGGCGATGGTATTCAAACAAACTAAAAAATATATAACGTTGCTCATCAAAAAAAAACCCAAAAATATGTGGGGTTGTCCTATAATATTTTTACATTTAAATTACAGGAACAAAATCACGTCAAAATGTGTAATTAACTTTCAGCGACTAATTCAGTGGCCTAAATATTAAAGTTCGTGACGTAACGAAGGCACTGTAACTCTCGTTCCTTCCTTACGAGTAGTTTATAATGCTTAGATTTTCATGTTATCCTTGACTTTCTTTCGAAATATTTTTTGAAACACTATTTAATAGAGTTCTTTCCATTGTATATCATTATTACTATTTATTAAGGATGAATGAAGATAAAGATAAAATCTCCTACCTACTAAGAATTATCTTGATTCATTGAATTAGCAATATATTAGCACTAAGTCCTTAATAGAATTTGCGCCTCGCGTATCGTTTATAAAGACGCTAACGTGAATTAACACCCGTATTTATAGTCAAGTAAAGTAATTACTTGAGTATTAGTAGTGTCAAAAGTCATATAAAAATCCTTACTTTAGTCATTACTTTTACACAAGTAATTACTTTTCTTGACTATAAATACGGGTGTAAGATTTAACAGACTACGACTGGTTACGAAGTGAATTGGAATATCCTTAATAAAAAGCTTTAACTAGTATAAAAAGGTAATTTTAACCTAAAAGATATAAAAGAAAATCTGTGGGAATTAACAAAATTCAATTACCTTACCTGAAAACAATGTTCTGAAAGTAATAGAGTAGGAATAAAAAGAGCCGCAATGTTTATAAGTACCCTATTATAGGGAATGATTCCAAAAAGCAATTCAGTCAAATGGAATTACAAAGAATTTGCACAATCTCGGATTACTCTAATGTAATATACATTGATAACAAATCCCGCGATGTACTTTTCATTTTACAAATTTGTTGTTTGTTGAACGCTCGTTTTATATTTCTATTTCTGTGAAAACTAGAGCATTCAGCAAACTTTATTAACAGCAAGCAGCATATATTTCCATGTTTGTGGTTGATACTGGTATTAATTACGGATTTAGAATAACTTCCTTTATGTAATATATCTACATTATTTGTGCTTGAAATAATGAAACTATCGTTTAATGTGTTATTAGTGCAAATATGCTACATAAATAAAAGTAATACTACACTACTTTACTAACATGACCACTTTATTAAAAGAGGATGCCAGCGACTTCGTACGAGAAGAACTTGTTTCTCGAAACTCTCCCCCATTTATTTACACAAAGGACTGATTTGAATTTTTTCTTTTGTTGTTAAAGAAAATAGTTTTCAGTCGACCAATTTAACTATGCATATTGGTCAGATTTTACCCTTATCCAAGTGTCACCGCATGTCACTCCTAAAATGTCCTAAATATTTCTGCAACCTTTCACAACCACTCGGCTATGTTGACGTAGAAAAGAGGCCAAGCCAACTTTAAAACTGTTATCGTTATTTTTGTTACGGGCTCATTTTATTAGAAGACTATTTTAGTACCTACGGGATCGATCGCCGGCTGGCAGGGCTGAATTATTTTCTTGACATTTATTACGAACGGTTGGGCCGTCCTCCTGGGGCCCGGTGACCGATCGCAACGCAAGCAATTTTACAAAAAACATAGGACAAAAATCCAATATTATTTTGTTATTGGTTTTATATAATACCTTGCCCGGAGGCGAATAGTTGAGATCCAAAGATTAATTCTTTTATACGTTTTATTACTTTCTTACAGAAAACTTATAAACGGTAAAGTGGTTGATATAATATTTGATTGATTTCTTTTCAAGTTTGATATCTTGGACATTCTTACACAGTAGCTTCACAATATTACATATTAACTAAAAATACTTACTTTCTATTATTGGCCCATAACTTCAGAGTCTATTTAATTGGTTTAATAACCGTATTTTTTAGTCTTATTCAGTAGGTAATGCGCAATGTCTATGCAAATATCGGCAACAGATACAGTCGGGCTAAAGCCGTTAGCTATTTAATGCGAGCTGGCTTAATCTGACGTGCGACGGCCGGGCCGGCCCACCGGGAGCTGCCAGGACGTCCATTTCAAATTACTTTGTTATCAGTAGCTGAATTGAAAAAGTTTTTCCACATTATACAGCTTCTTTACCATATTTCCCCTTTATACTAGGATTTTCTCTGAATAGAAACTTTAAATTAGTGATCGATAAGTTTACTCCACTATAATAGACCAAGACTTTTTGTGCAATCTCATCTTCCTTGTCTTGTGGTAGTGGTTAATAGTTAAGGTAAGAAATAAATAAAATACTGTTTCGGTTGCCATGAGGCCCACGTTTAATTTTGTCAGTTTATATTGTGAATATTGTGTCTGACAACTAATAGTTAATTTATGTGACTGGAGCATAATGAGAGGCATTAATACACTAGTGTGGTTTTATGAAACGAGCCGTAAGGCAAGTCGCGTACATAACTTTATCTACATGCATATCATAAGTTTTCTACAATATGTGAGAAATCTGAATTTGTCGTTACTCTGTGTCTTAATATACCTGCATCTAAATGTTCACATTAAAGCACAGGTCTCCGATACTTTAAAGTGAACATTGAGATGCAACTAAAGCGATAACCGATACTTTACTGACATGTAATACTTTGATGTTAACATTAAAGTACAACCACAGATACAGGTTACTTAGTATTTATAGGGCATTTGCTTATCGTTTCTGAACATATTATATTGAAGTTGATTGATAATTATGGATGTAGATAAAGTTTAAAAACATTTTACCCATTTTCATAAGGTTATTAGGAGGTTTTTCATACTATTGTTCTATCACGAAACTTAAATAACATTTTAAATTAAATTTTCGGACAGTTATTTTTTGCGTTACAATGTTTTAGGAGGTCGTATGCCTCAAATTATCTAGCTTACGAGTACTATCTCCTACATAATTATAAGAGTAGCCAATAGAGTGCAAAAGTTACCTAGACATAAACCGAGCAACTTTATGTACCTACTCGTGCATTTATTTTGCTAAAGTCGTGCAAAGTGCCATATCCTGCTCCGTGCGGAGTTATTTATGGTGTTTTGAGTTTTCTACCGCTTTCCATCGAGCAGCGAGGCTGTATCGTAAAACTTAAGCCATTTCGCGATGGAGAACTTGATACACATCGGATTTGAGGACTAGGCTTGCTAATTGAAGATACAATGTTTGGTCCGGACGCTATAATTATGACGTCGTTATTTTTCCGCCTATGTTGACGATTTACAGGTATTTTTATGCGCAATATTGAAATAGTATGTCTTCAGGGGATTTCTACTTATTCAGACAGTGGATTACGCTGTGGCTCTATTTACACTCTGTAAAACCATATTACTTTTGACTTGTTAGCGTTTTGTTTTTCACTCTGCCGCTATAACTGTCAAGTTAACAAAATCTGCCGTAACGTATTACGATGACATGTAAAAAAAGTTTTTTTTTAGAATAATAAAGCCTCTGACGTGATTATTATAATGCGATAGCAAATTGAAATTAATGGTTCTTTTAGCTTACAGGCGCGCGTAAAACCGGTCGTTATTGCTTTCTATTCAAAACACTCAATTGGTGCGTTTATAACTTAACTATTATACAAATTATGATTAAATGTTAAAGGATTTTTAATTTTTATATAAGTAGCTATAATACAATACAATCGTATCTACAATTCAAATTTAAAAACTAAACTTATTTTAATTAAAATAAAACTAAGCTACTGAAAAATTAAAGATTAAAATAAAAATCACCACTACAAAAAGAATACCCCCTCTAGCAGGTCCGCGCGCGGCATAGTCCCTATAACACTGGCTGCATTACCTCTCTGGATAGCTAGGCCAATCCTTTGGGAGAGGTAAGAACCAGCTCTAGGATCTCCGGAGGCGTCTATGAGCCGGGATGATAGGGCATTTATAAAACTTTTCATATCGGCTGACCAAGGTCCCATAGTCTCTACTGCAAGCGCCATAAATTCGTAATTATTTAATAAAGATGAATATTTGCGGCGCTTGATTGTTTGGGCCTGATCAGCTGCTGCACCGGCTCGATTACGGGTTGACTGTACGTGGGAAAGGGCGAATGTGTCAACACATGTCGCGTCCCACACCAGTGCCCTACCCAGTTTCCACGGCACTACCCAACTAACAATTTAACGTCGTTCAAAAGTTTAGCAAACGTTATCTTAATACCTTTGATCGTAATAGCTAAGTCATACTAATGTTTTAATAACGTTTACTAAACGCGAAAATGGCCCCAGTTATACGACCTACTTTGTCGTATAATGGTCATACAGAAGTCACAAGCCGTCTTCGTTAACGTCATTCAAAAGTCATATAAACGTTATGGAATTACCACTTTTGTTGTATTGTGGTCGTACAGGTGTTTTTGAATGACTAAAACGTTTTATTTGAGTCAAGGAACACAACACCTGTAAGACTTCTTATTCATTTTTCTTGTCAGTGACACTTTGTGATTGTGTTTCGAGATTTGAGTGCAAAATAAATAGTTACAAGGAAATAAAAGGGGAATGTTATTTAACTTTCATATTTTACTAACTTTATCTGTCTCTTATGCCATTTAGTTCCACTGGGAATTGAAGTTTTATGATAATATACCTATGTAAATACTATTCAGATTTTCATGCCCCCTCGTAATTTTGTGTTTAAATCATTATATTTTTATGAATAAAAATATGTTTGTATCTAAAAATGTAGGAAATTGTTGTTTTTGTCGTACACTTATCTCTTTACGACGTTGTAAAAACATAAAGTCATATTAAGGTTATTTTAAAACCATGCAATACGCCATGACAGCTAGCTATTAGGGTAGGTAGGGTTTTTTGATAACAGGAAATCCCTATTAACTTTCCTTTTGAAAGTTCCACTACGTTTTAGTTTTCTCCACGTATTTTTTGCTTCCATTTTTCATAGTTTCTATACAGCGTTCCGTAAAATAATGGCGGCCTAGACGTTTTAAAGTCAAAACCTGACTTAAATGCGACTACAGGTTAGATTAAAGTCAGGAAATGACATTAAACGGCCATCATGCAAATAAACGTTATATTTAAGTTTTAAATAAACAACTAAGTCATTTAAGAGTCGCTTATTAACCGCAGAAAAACAAGATAGTGGTTGTTTTATAAACGTCACTGTAAAAACGTCTATACAATGCTACGTTATATAAATGTCATATAAAGGTTTTTCAAACACCTAATTTGGTCAGTTCAAATCGTTTAATGGACTATAACGTTAGTATGACAATTGCGTTGTCGTACAAACGTTTAAGCTAAGACTGTAATAAAACGTCGTATAGTTTAGTCTTACCGACGTTGCGAAGACCAGTGTATTATGACATATTCGTCGCACGACTAATAGGTTAAATTAAAGACGTCTATAGGACCTAGTAGTCATCTCATTACCATTATAAGACTGCTATCCAACTTTATGTCGTACAAGTCAAGACTTATGCGACGTTTTTGTTTGTTGGGTAAAGTAGCTCCGTCTGGTCGCTTGCCATCGTCTCTATGGGCAATTCCTACAAAAATTGTACCCCGCGTTTTTTGCTTGTCCCATACATTTGACTTTTTTTTTAAACACCTTCTAATACTATTACAAGAATAAAAAAAAACTATATCATTCTGTATATTTTTTTTTTAAACTTTATGTTTAAATTACATAATTAGCGTAAAGATTTATTTTTTTATAAAATAATTAGTGGAAGAAAACTGAAGATTTTACGCTGTCCCACCACTGTTTCTGTAGGTACCAAGACCTTTATTTCAAAAACAGTTAATAGGAAAAATGTACCGGCTTTATTAATTATTAGATTGAAGTGTACTTTACACCTTTATTAGATTAATTTAGATTTTATGTGCTTGGAAATATTTTTATTTAATTAATTTATTCAGGGACGTAATTTGAAATTGGCGGAATTTTCCATTCCGATACCACTTATTCCTAAGCGATACTGAAGTATTTATTCTACCAAGTCCACTAAATATTTTGCCTGGCAACTCTAGACTAGGAACCAATAGCCGCCATATTGTTATCCCGCTCAGTTTTTACAGCAAGTGATCGTAAAGTAGTCGCACCGCTAGCGTCACATTTTGTGCTTCCGTATTCCGAAACCAAAGTTTCAGGTAAGTTTGAATAAATATTGCTTATAGATATTTTTAAACAAATGTAAATTTATTTGACTTAACATATTTTTGTTTGATTTAACTGAAATTGAAGCTGGTAACGAGTTATTTTATTAAAACCTAACGAAAGTAGCGATCCGTGACTTCTATTCCGAAACCAAAATGGCGGTTTCGTAAAAGCGGAACGACAAAGTTTCGGAATGGAATTGTAAAGAAGTATGCAGACTCAGTATAAATAAATAATTAGCTACCTATTTATGTACTCTTACAGATTTTTGAGATACTTCTTTAGACTTAACTAGCAAAATTATAATATACCTACTTAACTAGTGGTAGATTACTATACAAAATAATAAAGGGCCACAAGCTTATTTACGCTTCAGATAAAATATCAGAATCTTAATATTTAATAATATTAATGAATAAATATTAAAATAAACTATGGCCTTTTATTTTATTTTGTGTAGTAGGTATATTTAAACACACATTATACAGTACCTACTTACACCTAAAATTACATAATTTAGTATGAAGTTTTTGTATGACTTAGCAAAACGTTTATAAACTAGTCATATTATATTAAGTAAAGTAAATTTTTTTGTAATAATTATTTTTAATATGTTACTTTACATTTAAATAATAAATCCAACCTTATTGTTATTTACATTTAAATATAAAATTAAAGTCAAGTGAATTGTATAGGTACATAAGGAGTAAAAAATTACTGAACTGGAAAATTAGTTCGAGATTTATTATTTAAAAATGTAAGCTTTATGGTGCATTGTGAAGGTTTCTTAATAATTATATTCAGTTACCAGTCACGGAGAGGACTCTTCCATTCCGTATTGTCCCGTGCCAAAAATCTCGTTTATAATTATATTTAAACTGCTTATTAGTTTTGTAACTATGATTGTGATAAAAATATATTACGGTATATAGATTACTAATTTGATAACAATTGATCTCAAATTTGTACCTTATTTAACACATTAAATAGTGAAAATTATGACTTGTTTTTGGCTTGTAGTAACGTAAGGGAAATAAAAATAAGACGTGTTAATTTTTGGTATGATTAATGTGTGATTTTATAAAACTATTCTTTTCTTTACATAATAAGAATTCTAATAAAACCAATTATAAAATTATAGCTCGTTTGTATTATTTATTATTGGCATAAGAATTTGGTAACGTAATGGAACTCTTACCTTCCTCAAAATTATTAAAATTAATATTATTATATATTCCGATGTAGTATAACGTGGAATTATGTTATTTTCTAATAATATATATTATCTACTACTTATATCAATCATCATTTCTCGTTTATCTCAACAATTTTTTTTTACCATAATTTTAAATAGGGGTACGACTTTTGTAGGAATGGCCCCTATGCAAACCTGCTGGTTCCAGGACAGCTGGTACAGAGGCAGTGGCAAGCGAACGACGGATCAGATCATTAATTGTGCCGTGGCGGTACAAACGGCCGGCACTTCTAGAGCATGAAAGGCCATGTCGACCCAGCTCACTCACTCCCTTAGATTAAATTATTTTTAAAGTACGAATAACAGATATAGCACTTATTTTTTTACATGTATAAGCTTTTTTGATGTTTTTGTTTTGTTTAGTTTCGTCAGTGCTTCGCGCTGCGCTTCTTGCATAGGCGAATCTGCGCGGGCGGCGTGGTACCGGCACTCCGATGGGTGGAGGGGGGCACAGCCTCCCGCCCCCCGCCGCTCCCCTTGGGACTCCTTGCCCAGCCTGCGGCATGAGGGGAGCCTCAACGACTCCGGGTATAGGAGTAATCGGGCTGACAGCTTTGAACAAAGGTAAGGTCAAAAAAAAGAAAAGTATCCCACCTTACGCAAAGACATTTTAGAGACAATTGACTCGTTCCTTTTTCGAAATTGTGTATGAAAAATGGTCACTAAGCTATGACTTAATTGTCGTTAACTGACTTTGAGTGCGGCCGTATGAGTAATTCAGCCTAATAATGTGACGATGAATATGTTATGTAATTTTCTCATATTTTATCTAACATATTTTATTATGTGGCTTATTGAATAATACCAAGGATTTTTCCATAGTAAATTTACATGACACTATCTGTAATTTAAAAAAAACAATATAATTATTCCTAAACGTCAGAACGTTTTGAATATAACAATGAGCGTGAACGGACTGTATCCTGATGACTTTAGATCTACGATAATTGTACGTTAGATGTTAAATAAAAAGATTAAAACACAAGCAAGGGTTATATTGACGTTCTTAACCACAATTAATTGCCGTGACAATGTAGAAAAACATGTACATTTTCAAACTCAGTAATGCCCACTTGCGTGGACCAGAGTTAGCGTCTTAACCCGAGGTTAGGCGGCAAGCCACGTACAAAAGTAGACGCTTAACTCTGGGTTAAGGGCTAACTCTGGTCCGCGCAAGTCCGCCTAAGTAGTTTATAAACAACGACTGAGTTATAGACATTGTTAAATGAAAACTTGTTTCATGAAGATACGAGATAACTCTAACGTGCAGTTATCGAACCAAACTTCTACTTATTTAGAAATCCTACACCGCGAGGGAAAAGTTAAGGAAAACCGTGCAATGCGGCGAGCGCGGTAAACATGAACCTAGTCAAGCGTGAAACGGGCGTAACTGCGAAACTTATACGATTTCCTTCACTTCCGAAATAATCCAATACCGACATCAACACTGTGTAAATCTAAAGTTTTACTTACTAGGGTTGATATAGAGCTGGATATTATGTTAAAAATGTATATTTTAAGTATGATCATCAATTTCAAATGATGTAACAAATTGGGATAGACCAAAAAAAATAAAGAACGGTTTTTACATTCTAATTCGGAAGAATAGGTAATTTTAAGAGACCATTTTCATTAATTTTGTATTTGACCCAATAGTTTTGTTTTAATATCTTTATTTATTTAGCAGACATTTTATGGATGACATGGTTATTTAAAATTACGGATGGCGTTTTCTCATAAATTACAACAATTAAATGATATCTAATGATAAAAAGTGATTAAAATATTGTATTAAAACATACTATTTCAAGCGGTTTTTTTCTAACCCGTAAGATACACCTACCTAGGAGTGTTTGAAGCCGAAAACGAAAGTCAAACAAAGGTTGAATATACTTTTCTCGAAGTATCCGAAATAGATAAATATTTCAAAAACTTAACAATGCAGAATGGTTTTAAAACCCTATTCCTCGAAATGGTTTTCGAATTAGAGTAATTGTAGAAAATATGAACAATCCCAATTATACTACCAACTTCACCAAAATCTGGCTTTGTGGTCTAGTGATAGTGAATCTCTATCATGTGACGAGGGTCGCCAGTTCCAACCCCTTATTATAAGTCTCTTATACCATAACAGCATTGTTGTCTTAGACTAGACTAGTATCCATATGAAGCAGGAAGATAGTTACCAGAAATTTCCAAATTCCTTGACTTGCCAAGAAAAAATATTGGAAATATTATACGGAATATAAAATATGGTCATTGTGCGTCTGGTATCCAAGTTATTACAACAAAATATTACTAAGATTGTATAAATACGTTATCAATTTACATGTACCCTCTCTGAGTCGAACGCATTGAGTTGGTCAATCACTCAATAAGAGCCCATCTTGATAGCCGCTGCGTGGGAGAGGAAGCGAGCGGGCCTCTTTGTACTGCTTTATGATATACGAACCAATTTTGCAAGGCATTGTCCCCAGAATGGAATCAATTTGGTCAAAGAGTTCATCATTATTCCTTCAAATCTGGCGGTATCAGGGTACAGTCCTAATGCTCTGTCAAAGAGTGAAACAATTCACTAAGCATTTGAATGACTTATTTAAAACCTAATTCTTTGATGCTTTTGTTAATTTAAAACGGCTTCGACCAAATATTTTTTATAGCTTCAATCAGGCGTTGATTAAAACCGAACTTGAAATTTTGGTTTGCAAAAGATACCTACCTACATGACTTTTAAGTTTACAGACCACGCTCTAATACTAGGAAATAAATAAAAGCCTTCATGGAAAAAAAACCATTTAAAGACCGTGAAGTGGTAGTTTCGTTTCTGTAACTACTTAAGTTCATGCAAATACCGGGGACACGTTACAGAAAAACAAAAAAAAAAGAGTTTTGTTCGTTCAGTCATAGTAGTCCAAAATACTAAAACACGTGACGTAAACACGTAATTACGAGTAATTTAGCTATATATGGTAAAACAACATTTTGCTACGTCGGTCTAGAAAAGTAAGTCCGTGAGTCAATGGACAGATGGACCTACTGACGAAGGGCGCAGGGGGAATAAGGTCTCGTAAAAAGTGTCACTATAACGTAATTTTAATAGTATGATGAGATACACAATCTCAACATAATGGGAAAATCAGGTGATCATAACGGCTACCTATAATTGTCAATTGAACCCCACAGGGCAGTTTCCAAACAAAGTTGCCACATCCCCAGAAACTATTAGACAAAACTGAAAATGCGGATAAACCTTCAATTTATCTATCGGCTCCAGGCGTCGTTAGCGACGAGCGAGCCCGCGCCGTTAGTTATTAGGTGCCCTTATCTCTGCGTGTGACACTATGATAAATAAATTACCCCGATGGGTCCCCGAAGGATATTACTCCTCATTAGCCCGTATCTAATTAATCGTTAACTTCAAGAGTTTTTCAATAACAACATTTATTTTAGGAATACAACTCATAACATTGCTAAGCAGTGTATCGTTTAACGTACATCGTATTAAGAATCTTGACGATTACGAAAACAGAAAAAAAGACTAAAAAGATAACTTAAACGTATATTAGTGTAGGAATAAGTTAATGCATTTGCCACGTTCCTGAGGGTAAAACAACATTAATCTCGCCGCCATTACTTTGCCGCCAGATTAACTTAATGCTTCGTTTTTATAATCAAGTACGGTCATCCAATTTGATTTCTAGGCCACTATGGACTATGGTAAAGTGTCGTTGACAACCAAAACGTAAGAGACTTCCTATGATGGTTTACAATGTCACGGTGACGAAGTCCATACTGGCCTAGGAATCAAATTGGTTGACTGTCTATCTATCTTACTAACTTTCTAATTGTTATTGCGATTGGAAACTGTTCATAGACGGATAGTAAGGCCTAAGGCTAAAGACTAAGCAGCTTGACGTGTATATTATCGGAATAAAATCGTGAAGATAGTAAAGATTATTTCTCTTTGGCTATAACAGCAACAAACATTCTGATCGCTAGGACGGCACCTGAATGCGACCGATGCGCTTCTAAGATTGCGTACATGTCCCAAAACAAAACTTCGTTCAGCCGTAACGATGTCCCCGCGACCTCATAAATGTTTCCTCACATGGCTACAGTTGCTCTGATAACTTTATCGACGTCTTTATGTTACGTCGTAACGGAAGAAAAACGACATTTTCGTAGCCTGTAAGAAAAAAACCGTTCCCGAAGTTTACCAACTTTTTCGTTCCGTCATTCTATCCGCTCCGATCCTCGCGTCCCAGAATTATCTAATCGAAAATAAGAAATTTTATCTAACTAGATAAGAAAACATTTTCTTGAAAATAAAGGTATCCACGACCATGACATTAAGTTACAAAGTAATTAAACATTTATATAGATGGTTTTTTTTCTTCTTTTTAGTGGTTGAATTTTAGTAGTCTCATTTCTCGTAAATAGTTCTCCTGAAAACTGTTTGAACGGTCATGTTTACTAACATACCCCTTATATAACGGAAGTTTTGAATAGCGGCAACACTTTACTTAGTATTTTTCATTCCCTGGTGTGTTATTCTGTAAAACCAATGTTCACGTAAACATTAAACGTGGGAAACAAATTTCCCAGGGCACAAAAATCACACAGTCTCGTGTTATAAAAAGGCTCTTTCAGTAATTAAAATCCGGTGATATATATAGAATAGGCTGGGGATTTTATCCATTTGCCTGTAATCCGGAGTTTGTAAATATAAATTTTCCAATTTGGAAATAGTGAAGCCAATATCCATCCATCCAATATTGACGTATAAAAAAATTGAACAATAAAATTAATCCTCAACCTCAAATAAAGCAAGAGATTTGCAGTTCAGTGGAATTATTATTTGAACACGGCTGGACCTATTTGAAATGTTTGGTCCCACTGTCATCAAGTCAGGATTTGATGATGGGATCCTGAAGAAATAGGAGGAACTCTTCAAAAATAGTATGGGCACATCTATTTGCCTAACATTTTATTACTTGTGTAGGTAACATTATGTATATGTACTTTTACTTGCAGGAACGTGTTTGACCGGCAAGACAGCGTGCGGTCGGAGTACACGAGCGACCGCGAATCGTCGCGCTATGGGATCGTCCAGCAGGCCTCCATTGACAGCACGGACTCCCGCATCTGCTATCTGACATCTAGCGAGGTAAGAATACCTTTATAGTCGTTTTTTTTTTGGAATTTTCCCAAGCACCCGTGTTCGCATTTTCGTGTCTCGGTGTGTCGATATGACAACCGGTGAAATTACTAGCATAGAAGCATTCTCAGTGCTTAGGGTTGACAACGCATTTGCGGACTTATGATTGCAGTTTATAGATTGTAGTTTTGAGAATAAATGTCTATGGCTCACAGATCTAGACACGCGGCAGCGTGTCCAGACAAGTTCAAGAAAAAGGAACTGGCGAGCGCAGCCCTGTGTTATTTACACGAACCGTTTGGAGCCACTTTTGACCCCTCAATAACTCCAAATCTACTTAACATAAAAACATGAAATTTGGTATATGCATTAAAACCCTTTAGATCAACTAGAACCCTAAATTTCATAAATAAAAGTGAAACGGTTATTGAGATATAAACGTCTAAAAATCGGCTTTTTTACCACTGACTGACTGACTGACTGACTAATCATCAAAAACCTAACCCACTTCCAGGTGACCTAGAAGGTTGAAATTTGGCATACAGATGGGTAATTATGCGTATACAAATAAAAAAATCTGAAAACAGTGATTTTATAAGTTTTATTATTATTATTATTTTATTTTATTATTTATGCTAGTTACCTCAGAACTCCGTCATTTATTAACCGATTTGAAAAATTCTTTTTTTGTTTGAAAGGGCACACTGTCTGATTGGTCCCAATGTCACCAGGTCAGAATCTGATGATGGGGTCCTGGAGAAATTGAGGGAACTCTTCAAATAATTTGGGTATAGCTATATCGATTTGGGTATTTTGTATATATATACGAGTATATAGCATACATATATTAACTCGTGCATACTCGTATATGCTTTTGAAAAGCACTATTTGGTGAAGTAAAACTGATGATGATGAATAAAGATCACAGATTCACCGGAATACTCAGTATTTATTAGTATTTCATGGGCTGCGATTCGATTTATCGATTACTTGAATTTATTAATATGGTTGCTCAGCAATATATGTTTTTTAATTATTATTAGTAGGAAGCTATTTATGACAGAGAGGTCATGCACATCTTCTTTTATTCGAATAGAATATGTATGGTTTAAGAGTCCACAGGAAACTGGGTTCTCCATACAAATGTAAATTTGCTCTCATTTTTAAACGACTTGCTAGAATACTTACCTATACCTATACTTACTTCAAATAATAAATAATTATGGTTGCTCAACAATATATCTACGAGTGCAAAAGCACTAAGCAAAGCAAAACACTACTAAAAAGTACCAAATTATGAGAGAGCGGTCTTGCACAACTTCTTTTATTTGAATAAAATGTAGGTAGGTATATCGTTTAAGAGAGTCCGCGGGAAGCTGGGGTCTCCATACAAACATAGTTTCGCTCTCATTTTAAAACGACTTGCTAGATTGCTATTTAAGCAGACAGAGATACTTAATCAAAGTTTCACAACAATCCAACACGTAGTTTTTATTAAACTGAGAATATACCAGAACTATAGGTAGTTTCAACTCAGTTGAGGCCACGCACACATAACACTGTCATGTAATGACAACGAGATTTTGAAATTAGTGTTCTTATCTCGTTGTCATTACATGACAGTGTTATGTGTGCGTGGCCTCAACTGAGTTGAAACTACCTATAACTACGTTTGTATGGGAGGGTGAAATTCAACCGAGCTTCCTGCGGACTTAATATTTTCATTCCAACCCGTTTTTATTCACCTCATTTCCTAATAGGTAATAAAACATCCGGTCTCTGTATCACCTGTATTAACTACATTTAAATTCCCGTTAAACTCCATTATCTCAAATCATGATTTTTAAGATACATGAGGTCATGAGATGACATACTATGAATGAATGAAATGAAATAGCAACGCGCTTATCGCCAACTTATTTGACAAAAATAAATGATATCCCATCAAAAACATACATGTGAAAATGCAAGCCAAGTTCAATGTTAAGAATATGCAATGCGTGTTTATCGACTTCACTGACAAAAAAAATTTGATCTAGATGGGTGCCAAGTTCCGTAGATAATCCTGATATTTATTTATTAAGAACATACCTACAAAATTCTAAAATAAATTAAAAACACAATTTCTTATTTTTTCTGGTACAACAATATTTGCTGTTAAGTATAACTTCTTATATTTCAACACCCAAATTATTTACACAAAGCAAATAACTTAGGATAAACTCAAGCTTAAAATTTTGTATTTATGTATGTTCGTAACGAATTAACTCAAAAACTACTACCTAGACCTATTTCAAAAGTTATTTCACCATTAGAATGCTACATTATCTCTGAGTAACACAAGCTTTGTTTTAATTTTCTGCATGGACGGAGCCGCGGGCAACATTTAGAAAGAAATAAACGTGCAAAAGGATGTTAAGTTAAAACAATAGGTACCTCGTAAATTCCAGTGACTGTAAGCTCTCATTGTAAAAATATTTGTACACGTACCGGGTTTCAGACTATGTTAATATCGATTTGTTTGTCGCTTGAAACTTTTTAACTAGTTTCCGACGGAACTGACGCAGTTGAAACAGTTACAATTACAACTGAGTTTCACCCGCCTGCAATTTAATCACAGTCGGCCCTGGGTGGCACACACAGAGATCCAATTCCGATAAATTCATCTCAACTGACACACATCTCGAATCGAGTTTTAACAAAGGAGTCTCGTGACAGAATTTCTATTTGGAACATTTGCCATATTGTAAGCTTTATCCAAGCTTTTTGGGTGCCTTTTTTCGTATTTTATTTTAATATAATCAGTCATTGGCGTCCTTAACGTGGTAAAAGAGAAACTGTAGGTATAGTTTAAGCTTTTTCAACTGAGCTTATCCACTTAAGAATACAAAGCCATTATGTAGTTATCCACAAATTAGGACAACGAGCTCGCAGTTAAAGCAGATAATAACCGCCTTTGAAGGTTAACATAGATTATCGACTCTATTTGTTTAGACAATAGACTACAAAATACAGTAATAAAATAATGGAAAATAATTTTTTTTTGCATTTTACAACCGCCCGACTAAGATTGTATAGATACAATGACCATTGTGTTTACAGGTAAGTGGAAGAGCTCAGTTCAAAAAGGTTAAACTATAATATTTAATTTTATTTAGTAAGATTTGTTATTTTCACTTGTTTTCAAATAAATGAATTTGTTGTAAATTGTACGTAAGTATTTTTGTGTCTCTCAATGGTCTTCTAAATTCTGGGTGTATTTGATCAAAATGAATTAGGTACCTAATTTGAAGAATAATAAAACGAGCCGAACGCTAAGTAATATTTCGTGAAGAGGGATAGGCCCTTCTAAGGAATGTCGGATATTATTAAACTCGAATGGAGGAAATTGAACTTGAGAAAAATATTCGAGAAATTGGCCCTGAAAGATATCGCGATATATATATAATACGCTACTTAAGTACGGATTCAACGATCTCGCGTGTAAAGGAATGGTAAGTAATCTTTTATGCAACGGTTTGTGATTTACTGAGGACCTGTTCTGTGCTAGCTTTGTGACCCTATTATCGAGACGTTTATTCAAGTCAGGAGCGTGTCGTTTAGAACATTTTGGCGATTTGTACAAATAATGTAGTACATCCGGATGCTCGACCTTTTAGGGGGTAATTTTGCAACTGAAACCCTGAGATTAAAACAGACAGACGATAGACTTAGTTTATATATCTTGAGAATGGTTTACTTATCTAGCTTGTTTTTGTCTTAATTTGCAACGTTTACTTTTAAGCGAAAGAGATTTGTCAGGATCCTAGCAGGTGGAAAGAAGTTGGTCTCTTGCCTACCCCTCTGGGAAACAGGTGTGATTTAATGTATGTATTACATACTTATGAATATTTCACATAAGACTATTAGGAAGAATATTAGGTTTGCTATGAATTTAATCTAACATAAACAATCTTTCACACGTACTTTGTGATTGAAATTTCTTGATCCGACTAAGAATTTAGATATACACAGTTTGATGTCAGTTTTATTTAAACAGTTATAACTGTTCGTAAAAGTGAACTTCCGTTGAATCCTTCTAAAGAAGTTTACTTGTTGAATTATGTTTCCTTAATTAGGTTATTACATATCTTAGTAATAGAAACACACATACGTATCGTATCAAGAAAAACTCATTCAACTATCCCCCCCACCAACACTTATACGCAAAACTGCTTCCGATATTTTTGGTTTACTAATTCACCAACAGCCTTTACCGCAAATCAAATGACTTTATATTCTTAAATAGAATACTGAACCACTCATCAGAAAACGTTTATACGCCAAATGCTTTTTTAATCGGTTTGGTACTCAGTTATAAAATGTTTATCTGTATTCTAGTCTCAAAATATTATATTTAAAACGGATTTAGATGTGCTATAACTAATTGCTAGTAGCACGGTCTCCATTTTGATCGCAGGGTATTTGATCTGTTTATGGTATTGTTTTTAACCCGGCCGCCATTACTGTCGAGTACATAAGAGCTATCAAAACGTTGACAATACGATAACCGGTCAAAGACAATACTATGTTTTTTACCGCCTAGAATATCGGCTCTGCTGTATGATGTTTAATACAAGCAAGACGCTATAATATTACAATAGAGGTTATTGCATTGCGCCAATTAACCATAAAAATGTAAAATAATATAGGTGAAGGCTTCCCGCATTTGGCAGTAGGTAGGCTTGCAGAATCTAAGTTGGCTCGGAGCGAGATGCGAGGCTGCCGGGTTCGGGCAAACTCGGCGCGGCGCCGAGTCTGCGCACTGGCCGCCGCCGCGGCGCGACCCTGCGCCTCGGGCACACAATCCTGTCTTGCACGTAGCATCAAAAATATTATTTTGAGGTTATCTTCTCTCACAAACCAAGAGCACACAATGGACGAGCCCAACCGAGGGCCTCCAAACCTCACACGCGCTTCCACGTAGAACTCGCGAATGTCGCGCAAAAGAACATTAAATCGGAAACTCAGACGTTTTGTTTGTGTCAATACAAAGCTTTTACTGTCAAGTGCACGGACAAAGAAGATTGGCGTCGTGTTCTACCTTCCGCACTGTTAAGGAATTTGATTCTTGTGAATTTAACAAAAACTCAATAGACTGGTTGTACTGTTGTGAAGTTATCTTTTTATAACATATCTCGTGGCAAAGTGAAGTCAATTCTACGGCCTAACCGTTAGTGAAACATGACATTAATAGTTCTTAATACAATTTAAATGTTTATTAAGAAGTTGAAGTAATTAGAAATTGTTATATTAGAGTTCCTGCTTGTATGTCGCTTCATCCACCTGTGATATTTCGTCCTTGTTAAAAGTTGACCTTTGTCTACCTACGCTGCCAATGTTTGTCAAATAGTTAAACTATTAGTTAATGCTCCTAGAGGCGTGTTGTGTTATTCTATGCTAATATTTACATGATTGTTAGAATCTGATTCTACATTTAACTAGAGATAATGTTTGATCGCGATAAGAGTTATTAATTGTTAAATATGCGTAGATATGTTGTTGTTCGAATAGTGTGTACTGTAAACTAAGCTAAGCGGTAAAAAAAGGTTTCTATGGTAACTGCATGGGGGCCGTCAAATCAAAAACTGCCCTGCTGTTCAAGGTAATGTTATGGAAAATTAGCATTTGTTTACTTAAGTACGGGTAACTCTTCCTGTCTTCTATTGATGTTAGTTAATGGTAAAGAATCGTACTATAATGATATGTCAACTTAAATACATGGCTTGAGTTCGGCAAATAACAACAGCAAGCCAATAACACCTACTACATCAAAGACAACTTAGCTGGTGTTTTTAGAAGAGACTTTTTGCTGTAACTTGACCTTCAATACCCACGAGACCAATGTCAAATGGCGCCTCTTACTCTTGGTCAGCGTTTTAAGTTATTTTTAAGTACACTATTTTTCTCGTCCCGCCAATAAAACGTTTTCACTGCATGATATAACTGGACTGAGGTTGCTACTATTTTATAAATATTTTAATTTTAATCGAACATATAACAGACGTTTTCGACAACGAAAATACAGACAAAAGCTAAAACAAAATCATAACATAAATATACTCGACCATGTAAAAGAACACGTATTTAAAATTATACGGACCTAAATTAACCTGTTAATATTATCGTCGGTAGTAAACCAACCAACCTGTGCGTAATTGATCATAGGCTCAATGAAGCGTAGGATATTATATAGGTACAAACAGACGGACACTATTATAGTTAACTGGTCGTTATTTGTAGCTCAAGAAGTAATATTAATAACTTTCCTTTTATGCCACAAGTTCATTTCTTTCTAAAGCATAATTTACTTTAGCGGTCCAAAGCAAGATTTGTATCAACAATATTAAATAATTCTAGTAACTTTAATAATATTAACAGTTATACATTAGTTGGTTTTAATAATTTAATTTTAATAATTATTTATTCAATGATCAGTCAACCGAAGTAAGTAGTCTAAATTCGACATACCTAGTAATTGAGGATTTTATATGGCACCTTTCGTCTTTATCATCATTCATCACACCAGTTCATTGGTACACATACTATTGTAATCGGAATAACATTAGTAAGCAATATATAAAGTTAATCCGACAGTTAGAGGTAGGTAGGTCCTTGGTTTAAAATCGAATTCCAAGATTTAATTTTAATTTTAGTCAGTTAGTTACAAGTACCATAGAGCTAATAAATATTTTATTAAATAATAACTACCAGTTACAAGCATGGACAAGCATGAAAAATTCAAAAAATATCTCCCTTATTTTATAAACGAACTATTTAGTTAGAGAGACGTGAAATTAAACACTGAGTTAAGAGACTAAACTCATGTTAGTAAATGTCAGATTCATACAAAAAAATACATTTTAACTTGAGCTTAGTGTAAATTTTTTCGTGCAAGTGGCCCTTACAGTATACATGATAGTTTGTCAATTTCTGTCAGATGCAAATGTCACAATGGCAGATAAGGACAAAGCATACTTTAAGCATATAACTATTGTGCTTTTATGAATAAGAGGGTAACTACACAAGTTGAAAATAAATACTCCGTATTGTTTTCTCTTCCGACACCCGAGAGAATGCGCGCGTAGTACGCGATGAGGTATGTAATTTGAGCTACGGCTTTTATGGGTACGGATTGGTGTATCTTGTAACAAAGGTAGGTACTTTGAAACTATTTCAGGGCCTCTATTCTACTAGGTAAAACCATATTGCCTTTGACATGACGCGAGATCGCGTAAGTAGGTTGTATTAGTTCCTTACCTATGAAATTGGCGATTTATATGGAAAAAAATATGAAAAGGGTGGTTGTCATACATTTAATTTTGCAGATTATTTAGTAACGTCAAAAGCAAACCAAACAAAATTCTGTCAGGAATATTGGACACTTCTAAGATACATTATACATATCTTAATTACTTAAAAATAGCTTCATAAAACTGCGTAAAACGCTTCATAAAACACTTGAACTCGCAGCACATGAGAAGAGTTGAGTCCACAATTTAATTTTAAACATTAAGTAAGAAAAACAATATTATCTGTATCTAGAACCGTAACACAGTGAATTAATAAAATTTAAAAATAATTTGGAAGTTAAAATTGAAATGAATAAATTCCGTACGAAATAAAATACGTAAAATAAACGCCAATTTCATAGGCAAGGACCCCCAATATTGCATGATCGGGCGGGATTCTTATACATTAATCAAATTTATAAAGTGAGCCGTTGAAATATCCATGTCACCTATAGCGAACCACATTGTGCAAGGATTTAAAAAAGGTTATTCAACAAAAATCCAATAAGAGTTTCACGGTTTTCTTTATAACAACGTTCGGCAACTCATTTTGAACATGTTTGTGCACTACATTGTCCGTAGCAAATGCAAATAGAGGAGGTTGTTTGTTTGGCGGCCTCTATTTCGCCGTAATGGGTTCCAGAGGCCTAATGTTTATTCTTGCGGCCCCGCCGGCGAAGGCACGGCCACTGTAAACCGTGTCAGGGTCGGTCCGGTATCGATCCGCTTCTTTCGCAGCAACAGCCGTCCTCTCCATGTGTTTTCCGGTTTATCGGAGGCTAATGTGTCGATGCCACACAATTATTTGCGACCCTTTCGAGATAAAAACAAATATTAAATAACGGAATCGGACTCGAATTAATCGAATACGTTCGGGTTCATTTTAGAATTGGAAAATAAATTGCTATTTTAGGGCTCCGAATGTACAGATGTTTCGTCCGTTTTGAGATGAGACATAATTTGATTATGATTTGTTATAGAAAGCACTGTTTTACAAGATTTTATTTAACTTGCAATGTATGTATGTATGTATGTAAGAGTTAAATCTTGCAAGTTACATATGACCCACTTCCCGGTTTCCGATGAAGCTAAATATTTGCATACGCCTTTAGTTCTGATGACAATACAATAATATAGTACCATCGAGCTGATCTAATGATGGATACTCAGGGTGGCCATAGGAACTCCTAAATTACACAAGATTAATGTCGCGTGTAACACATGTCGTGTTAGGGCTTGTTGAAATCGTCTTGACGAGTAGATGGCGACTGTGCAAAAAAAAGTAAAATCCGCAACAAAAGCTTGCCCAGAAATGATATTTTTGACAGAAACTTATTTAATAAGCTTTGTAACTTGCAATTTTCGTTTTAGGTCGAATCTCGCAAGTCTATTCTGAACTAGATTCCGTTGATGGAATGGGGTGAAATTTGGACCACATATGAAAACTCGATGACAATGCAATGTTTTGGTTGGTTTCGACAGGATCTCCGCTACACTTAACGTAGACCCACCGTGTTGGGACTCATTAGTTCGGTCTTGATAAGCAGAAATTGAATTCGATAAATGTAGGTACAAGCAGCAACAGAAACATGTCCCAAAAATTTGTTTTTGACAGAATCTTAAGGATTAAACCTTTGATATAGCGAGTTTTTATTTTACTGAAACGGTTTGGTTTATGCTTTCGATGAATATTGGGCATTGTTTTCGTCCTGTATATCCCTTTCAATCAGCAAATTTGTGTTCACCGCCGATATAAAGCTTTTGCTCTAAGTGAATTGCTTAATTAAAATGCAAAAGCTCTTGCCAAAGTACCGATTACGAAGAGTATCTCGTTGAGTGAAGTGCGCGGGAGAGCGGCGGTCCGGTTCAATATTTGGTTGTTTTATCAATTCGATCTAAACTTTGACTTATTAACGTTAAATTTAAAGTGAATAGAAAACGTAATGTAAAGTTGGACAATGATTTAAAATAAGTAAGTTACCTAAAACATTGTTTTTTTTTAGTATATATCAAGGTCGAGGTCAGAAATAGGCTTAACAATCAGTTTACCTCCGACAGCATCATATTTTGCGTCGAGGGTAAAAATTAGATGGAATTCATTAAATTTGAATATTATTTCAGGCACTTGTCATGTTCTGGCTAAATAAAAAGTACGATACAAAGAGTCATACATACTTTTGGAATGTGTTGATTAAGCCGTTTTATATGACACCTCCACCCCCATTTCTAGTTATATAGTCACTTTTATTTTTCTACCCCCCATTTGAATATTTTTTCATTATTGTTTGCCACAAATCTATGCAAGCAAAGAAGGTATTTGTTGAAAAAATAAAGCTATGATAAACAGAAAGACAGACATCATAATCTCCCAGTTAGGGTTCATTTTTATCATTTTTTTATGGATCTCTAAAAATTTATGATACCAGTAGGTAACCCCTAAAATGCATTGCACCGAATTAATATCCATGTTATACAGTGTGTTACCAGCACCCTGGCCGTTTTTAAAGTAGGTTAAAATAACGTATATCTGTAACATAACTATGACATTAATTTAATCAGTAAATATATTTTCAAGCTTTGTTAACTTTCGAACAAAATTTTAATTGCCAGCAATGTAAAGCACAGCAGTTTGACAAGTGTAAATGACAGTCGACGGATACTTTGATTATTATGACTAGGCCCCGTACCACGACATGCCTCGTACTAAGCAACAGCGATACTGATATCGATGAACACGCAGCACATGCACTACATTAAAAATGGACAGTATCTGAGAAAATTAATTGTGAAGTTATTTTAATTATTTTTTAATTGGTAATACTTGCAAACAATTGCTAAAGCAACATACTATCGGCAGTTTTAATAAATGCCCGCATGCCGGTAACACACTGTATATACTTGTAAATCCGTCATTTTGACAACCGCGACGTTAAAAAATCACTTGTCAAACTCGGGTCAGCCGTTCGGCTTCTACGAGCAGCAGTTAGGCGAGAAGATATCAAGTGAAACTAATTTAATAAAATCAAATTAAAAAATATCCTTAAAGTTCAAGGTTGGTACGAGGATCAAATTAAGTTTTAATTATACCTTGATGGTAATATTACATTATACTTCATCAAAGTAAACTAATTAGTGTTCTCCTCGAGAAAAGCCGGGTACTCGCGTAGTTGGTGACTCCTTCGGAAGGAGTTACCAACTAAAAAAACTCGCAATCTTTTACAATAATAAAAAATATTTTAAAGAAAATAGTTTAGACGCCAAATTTTTAAATCAAAGGAAAATACCCAAATTTTTATGATAGTTTTTGTTGATCACCTACCTTTTTAAAATTGTTATTCTATTATTTGCATATTTTACGAAACCTGGCTCTATTCTACATATTATTGTATTCTTTACGTTATGATAACTATTCTTTACTTGACAATAATAAATGAGTTTTAAACCATACTAGAACAGGACGAAAGCAATATTATTTGACCGATTAGAATACATCCCCACGAATATTTACACGACTTATATAAACACTACATCATACCGCGCTCAGTTCAATAATTATTCCACCAATTATTACGAACGAGCAAAGATTTAGACAGCAATTATTTCAAGAACAATATTTACGCGCTATAACAAAACAAATCGCCGGGATGCAGTGGCTTCCTAATTCAAGGCAATCTCTCAAATTCAATAGAAGATTCGATTTCCTCTCGATAATAATGAGGTTGCACATACTACAGAGGTATCGTTGGAACTAATTGGTTTAGCAGACAGGGCATTGGTATTACCGCCTTAAGACAAATTGGAATTTATAGAGGCACTGGCTTATTGCTTTAACACATTTAATTTTGTGCTACGCGAGATGCTCGTAGCGCGTAGCGTTTTGCCACTCGTAGCGAAACCCCACGAATAATGTTATGATGTACAAGCTAATTCAACTACTCGGTGAAACCATATTGTTTTTGACATCTTTTCGTATTATTTTTTTAATTCGGCGGCCATGACTAGTATGTAAGAGCTATTGTAACGTGGACAAGATGATTGCAAGTCAAACGTAATATGGCACATTTTACTCATACTTATTTCAATGCAATTTAAAAAATGAGTGTCGTTTGTTAATATGCAACGATAGATGGCGTCAGCATACCCTCCGAGTATGAAAAAGCAAGCGATCACTAATTTCGTGGATCTTTAGAACGGTCTTGGTGGCGTAAGTGGTAATGCGCTTGCATCGGCCGAGTTGTTTTTAACTTTAGAGTATCGTTTAATAAAAATGGGGAAACTTATATCCATATCCTGGATCTTTACAATTTATCATAGTTAACACGTTATTCGAGCAAAAGCAAAAAAATATAGAGGTACGACACCATTGTATTTTTGCGGGCCTTACATGACTTGACATTAAATTATCCCTAATTAAATATCTTTAACCTGTCCTTTGTCGTTGACGCACCTGGACGTCAGCCTTTCTAAATAAGATTTTGAATAAAAAAATATTGATAAAAGGTTAAAAAATAGAATTGAATGCTTTAATTAAAATCTGTCAGGTACACGTCGGGAAACCTGAATGCAGATCTGAAATACTTATCATTAGTTCTATAACGGTCGTTTATTTAAAAAAGAACACAATGTATGCAAATAATACAATATTAGTTTAGCGCATCCTCAGTTGGCAATACTGATGAGTGTCTGCGTACGCGTATGGATTTATTTTTACATACAAAGAAGTTTTATAAATAAATCGGGTTATTTCTCCGACCGCCAGATGTTCCGGGTCTTTACAATTTATTGGCTTTTTGCATACAATGCTCACAATAAGTTATATTCTTCTTCCCACAGTATTTCTTATCACAGGGATATTAAAAGTTATGAATGACATGCTTATGTGGGAGTACAACTTGACGTAGCTCAGAGATAAGGAGTGGTCCGGAAAAAAAGTAGCAGCACATAATATGGAATTTATTTTTATTTTGTGCTAATTTCTAAGCAGTGCATTTTTAGTAGTAATCTGTAGATACTATTAAATAAAATAAACAATAAGAATGGTAAAAATTAAAGAGGGATTTCAAGCTTTCGCCTTTTACATTAAATCTCACCTAAAACTTTTTGAACAGTGTCTTTTGAGAGAATTTATGAGGTGTCTGTCATAAAAATTGTTTTTTTTTTAAGTTTGATGGGCTAGTTACCTTATTGAATTGTCTTTTGATCATTATTTAATATTTTTGATTTGACTTTAGTTTGAGGTAGTTACATGGATTTTCAAAAATTGTGTATTTGCCATTTTTACGGAAATTTGTCTCCCATAGAAAAACCCCTGTCAGAGGTTAGATTGGAGAAACTTCCTTACTACCCAACGTGAAATCCAGTTTATTGGTATAACTTATTCGTATAATAATATTCTTAAAAGCATAAAACAAGTTCTGAAAATGGAAATTCAATTGTGGTATTGTAGAAAACGGCAAGCGAAGATTGTCAAATTGTGTTGTGCAAAAAGTTATAAAGTACATTGAAATAAATATTGAGAAAGCTTTTGAATCTCATATATTTCAAAATGATTGTATTTTTATTTAATAGTATGATATCTACAGATTACTATTACAAATGCACTGCTTAGAAATTAGCACAAAATAAAAATAAATTCCATATTATGTGCTGCTACTTTTTTTCCGGACCACTCCTTACTTTAATCCTACGCTTTTGGAGTTTAAGGTTGCTGTTTTATATTTTATTTGCCAGTGTTATTAAAAGAAAACTTGTGCGTATAGCAAGCTACAATCGTGTATCATTTTTATACATTTAATTTCAATTGTTTTTCAAATTTACCAGTGAGGAATTCCATTAGTACACAACTGACCGTGCGTCGTAGAAATCCTCAGGAAACGCAGAGACATTTTAGGGACGTTTTTACTAAAATGTGCACGCAAATAAGGACTGAAATTAGAGAAATTAGCCAAACATTGTGGTTTATTTTCGACACAAAACTGATAAAGTTAAAGTTCCTTAAGTTTAGTCCTTAATTGGGGTATACGTTTTAGTGAAAACACTCTTAGCGACCATTAACTCGTTCCTTTTTCAATCTTGTGTTTGAAAAATTGATACTATGGAACGACTTAAGCGCCATCAACTGAGTCTAAGTGCGGCCGTTAATCAATTATCCATGTATTGTTCACCCATGAGGAGTGCGAGTAGTACAAAACCGACCGACGTAGAAATCCTCGGGGAACACATACCCAGCTGTGAACGTCTTTTGACTGATATGTTGATGATAAATCGTTTCATAAATTTCAAGGAGGTCGCATAAATATAAGTTTAGGTAATTCATAAATTTTAATCAGGGTTTAATATATCGGCACATTAATTACATAAACATTTTAAATATTGTACAAAACACAAACAAATAAACTAGATTATAAATGCAAAACTATGGCCTTCTGTTCGTTACGCTTTCACGGACAAATCGCTAAACCTGAAGTTTAATATATTTGGCTATGAGTTAGCTTTAACCCCTCAAAACGGGAAAACTACTTATTATCCCAACAAAAGCATCCGAAGGAATAATGATAAACGGATATTACCTACACGGACAAAAGCACGGGCGAAACTTAAAGTTATTTATCTTAAAAGCAAGACACTATTGTCGCATCGTTGAAAATTACGAAGTGGCCCAGATATCAACTCAGTTGACTGTACTTCGAGTTAAACTTATTCCACCTTTAATTGGACAGGTTTCTGCGTTGATAACGATGGTAATTTCCCGTTATAGTAACAATTAACGCTCGTTTAAATTAAGAGACGAAGAAATGATTAACCAAACTTAAGACTTTGTCAGTTAATTTAATCATTTAATGGGTTAAAGGGTGTGGTTTAATCACACTAATGTTTTCCGCCAGCTTTTGTTGACTTCACCCGCTGAAATTTGTATATTGGGATTGCTTCAGAAATAAACTTTGACTAAGTTAATTTATCTGTGTCTAAGTATTGTATTAGTTCAAATCTGTTATTTTATTTAATTTTATACTTACGTACCAATTCATGCCTTCATTCCCAGAGTGGGGTAGGCAGAGTTACAGAATTACCAACAACTAAAAAAATGTTGTTAATTGTATACTTAGCTACTTAAATTACGAATTAAACTATTCAGAATCAGTTTGGTCGATTATGAGTTATTCGATAACTATAATTTTGGGGTTCTTGACTGCACACGCACCCGACAGGCTCCGTACCATTCCTGTACAGGGGCCCCCTTTAATCGGTTAATTTGATTTCAATTTTACTAACTGTTTGTTTTGTAACGGTAATAAGAATACACACTTTGTGAAAATTTCAACTGTCTTCCCAATATTCTTGAAATTTTTCATGATAAACAGCCCGGTGACTGACAGACGGACGGCCGTACGTAAGTGTACGTACCTACTAATTTCATTTATAAAATTGGAAAAGTTTGAAATATTGCGTAGCGAACATATGACTAGCTTAGAGGCATTCCATCTTAGTCCTCAGGGTTGGCAACGCATTTGCAGTCTTAGGATTGCATTGCAGTCTTGTGAATGCGAATGTCTATGGGTCACAGTTTCCACTTACCATCAGGTGGCCTGTGTGCTCGCTTGTCTTCTCTATGCCATAACAAAAGGAAAACTAACAAATATGAAATAAATGAAAAATATATTTCTTTGACAACAGGGAAAAAATGTTAAAACTCACGTCCGCAATCACGTCTCATGTCAGTTTACTAAAAAAATAATAATAAGGGTAGTACTTTTAATAGGGATGGATTTCAAATAAAATTAGCTGATATGCACATCAGTCCACAAATATGCGTAGTTCTTTAAGTATTTAAAATTAAAAAACTGAATTCACCCGTGACTTCAAATTAACCTATGTTCGTTATGTCCAGATTTACACACGTCGTATTCAGTGTCAATTGATTCAAAAATAATATTGCGCGGTAGACCACACGCCGTTTTCATTGATAAACTGAATCAAACGAGTTTCATGAAATGTGGTGAGCCGTCAACAGTACGTAATTTACAAAGCATATTTGTAGCATATGGCTGCAAATGAATGGGACTTATGCTCTAGCAAAAGCAATTAAATACACTCATGAACAATTCTCGCCGTCGTCTGCTTTGAAAAACATAAATTTACTCTGTTGAAGTAATTTCTGCAATACTGTATGCAAATTAGTCGCTATTCTATGCTATATCCAAGTCGACGAGAGCTCGTAAAGTGGAATAAAGTTCGTTATATTTTCCTTTTTCATAAAACTTTTAGTAAAATTACACATTTGACACATTTTCAGGATGGTCGCCCTGATGTTACATGTTTTTATAATTATTTTAAACCAGCTGCCCGCCAGCGGCTTAGCCCGACAGCAAAATTTCCGTCTTTAAGGTGAATTTTTATTTTTTTATTATCATACAAACCGTGCCTTGACAAAGACGTTTTTTTTTGTTGTATAAAATAAACAATTTGCAAAATAACAATGCAGTCTTTCGGAAGTTATGCGAGTACATACATTTCGGCGATTCATTTATATCTATATATGTACATCACTCTATGTATTCTACTAATATATCAAATATGTGAAATTTTGTAATGATGTCTAAATTTTTTAATGAGTACTTGTGACTCAAAACGTTCAAAAATTCAAAATGTTTGTGCAGTAAATTTTACACTTTAGTAATATAGAGTGAATTTAAATAATACTAGTGTTTCGGACAAGATGCAAAAGAAAACCATTTAACATGTCTAACAACATTACATTTATAGTTTCAGAGGGAATAAAGCGAGGCAATTTCTCCGCGATATCGCTATTATCGTGAACTCTTGGTGACCATCCATAAATAGTACATTGTGCATCAAGGGCGGTAAGAAGAGGATTGCTAACGAGAGACTATTAGAAGCCCGACGCCGAAGGCGGAGGGCTTTTAATGACTCGAGTTTGCAATCTCCTTACTGCCCATGATACACACAATGATTTTCATCACATTAGCGAGGAAATAAAAAACAAATAGAAAAAAAAACCTTAATTTAGATTTCGCTGGCAGCAAATCATTGTAGTAGTTGAGCCGCATTTAACAAATCAGGTGGTGTTGATGTCAACTACAGATTCTTCCGATGAGGAAGTCATATTTAGTTTGTTTTATTCGTACCTTTAAACAAAATACGCTTCGGAAACAACAATCAAACAAATTTAAACGAACTCGATTCGCTAATCGCTAAGCTAAAAGAGTTTGACAACTTTTTTTTAGTCTTCCACAGATAATGCTTAAAATTGCTTTTTTTTTAAACTTGACAAATACAGGCCATTCTGCCAGATTGTACAAATTTTAAAAATGAAATTTAATAAAATAATTGCGAATGTCTCTGAAATAATGGTAAAATAGAAATATAATGCAGACAAATGTGCCGTATAAGTTTAATTAAACAGTAAAATTGGTTTGTAGCCAAGTTTTGAATATAGGAAATAAACCTTGGCTGATTTTACACCTCCTTGGTCTGAAATTATGTACAAGTGGATTCTATATTTTAAAACTAAACTCATAACTCCCTAGGGAGTTATGAAAATCTATAACTCCCGCGGGAGCTATGTCGGCTATAACTGCCCTAAACGCCTGCGTGTTATAAAACCCTTTCCGAGCAAGTGTGATGAAAACCATTAAAAACGATACCATACAACGTCAAAAACAATTTTGGTTAACGTCGTAAAATAGAGGCCGAGAGCCTCTAATCTATTGCGTAAACAAGATTGCTATTAACGTGTTATGATAGGTATCGTTATTAACTCGGTTGCCGTTACCGTCAAGTACATAAGAATTATCGTAACGCAATAGGGTTTTCCTGTGTAGAATAGAGAGGCCCTGAGAAAGCGTGTAGTACATCTACAACGCTTTTACCCAATGACGCAAAAAAGTATGATTTTCGGGTGTATGTACTCGTATGTGTAAATTGTCGTTTCTTTGCGTATGTATTTTGAACGCCTTGACGGAATTTAAATTGCAGGATAATATTGAATTGGTATCCCAGAGAGTATCATAGGCTGTTTTAGAACATCCTCAATCCTCAATCCTGATGTTGCAGGGGTAGACGGGTTTTTAAAGACTGCTTTTTATTAAACTCATGAACTATCGTGTACCGACCTTTATAACTGAGCACAATTATGTAACGCGCTTCAAAATAATAAATTACGTAATAACTTTTAATACGTCTTATTAAAACATGAAAATAAGACAAATTTTAACTCATTATCGTAATGGTTTTTGTATTTGACGACTGATAGCTGCTTATGGACTTTGTATTCTTACGTAATAAATATATAACGACACGTTAGCCTAGTTGGCAGTGACCCTGCTTCGAAGCTAGCGGTCCCTGGTTCAAATCCCAGTAAGGGCCGATATTTGTGTGATGAGCGCGAGTATGTTTGTTTTCTAAATATATCTCTATGCAAGGAAGTTTATCGTTGTCTATCACCCATAGTACAAGCCCATTAGTACAACCCACAGAATATTTTTCACCTGTTTTTTTTAGGAAACACCTTAGCAGAGATGGACCATGATAAAATTCATACATATTTGAAATTGGAGGCTGATAGCTTTTTTAACAAGAGTTTTTCTTTGTAAAACGAATTTTATTAATAATGAAAGGTTTGCTCTTGATTAAAACTTGCCCTTGGAGAACGAAGATTTTGTCGACAATAAAGCGAGCTCACGAGAAGATGAATATTCACCCTAGCTTTCAGTAGGTTCAGATTGTATGCACACGGAAATACAGACGCCGGAAGCGCATCCACTCTTTTTCAGTACGCATTATGAAGGATGATGCCAAGCGCTTCGTTCGAAAAGGCTGCATTTCAACCAGTTCGTTTATTTATATGCTGTTATATTCACGATACGATCAATGAATAATCACTGAACACCCAACTTCCACAATTTCTAATAGCGCCTCTAAAAAGAGTTTCACTCTGGCAATGTCGCAGACAAACACAAGGACCTTGTTCTACTTTGTGATTATACATATTGTTACAAGTTGTTTTTAATTCAGCCGCCATATATGTCGAGTAAATAAAGGCTACATAGCGTTCACAATACTATAACATGTCAAAGCAATTAGGCTTAACCCGAGTAACAATATAAATGTTAACACAACTAAGAGTTCTGAGTTAAAAAAATTAAACCTCTATGACAGCATTAGTGACATTGATATGGGGTCTTTGCTCGTTTCCCAACTACGACATGAAATCGTTATTTGTTGTTTGTGTAGTGTCACCCCGAACTAAGTAAAACAATATTGACTTCAGCTTTATGTATCATTTCACGCGGTTTTCCTCGAGCTCGATTCTACTTTGCCTATTCTACTCCGTATTCCAATCGTATTTTTCAACTTGGCCGTTATTACTGTCAAGTAAACAAGTCAAAACTATCATAATGTTGATGATTCGATAACATGTCAAAAGCAGTATGGTTCTACCCTGTAATATAGAGCCAGAAATATAGGGCGATGTGCTTGCAACCTGTTACTACTACTCTGGTAAACATCTTAACCTAATTGTGCAAAATGTGGTTACCAATACCATTTCATATCACTCGCATCTAGGTACAGTCGACGCCATAAATATGTTTACACTTTAGTACCTTGTCTATTTAGCGTCATGTTTAAACTACCATTTGAAATTGTCAAAGCGGGTAAAGTGACGAGGTACTAAAGTGTAAACATATTTATGGCGTCGACTGTACTAACGAATACTATAAAACGTAAGCAAGAGAAGACTTCTCGTTACTATGGTGGTTGTAACACAGTTAAAACGTCATGGTGTCAAAATTTGGTCTTGTTTCAGTATCATTTTCAAAATTTTGCGCACAGTTAAAACATTTCTTGAAAACTATTTCATATTGTTTACGTCTACATAAGACTTTTCCGAAGTTTAGCATATGAAGTCGGGGATAAAAACTTGTTATAAACAAGTTAAATACAATCGAACTGTTTTTAGGCAAATAATTTTAATCGTGTGCAGAAACAAATTTCCTTGATGTTCTTCTTTCTCTTCTAGTGGAGGCCAAGAGGCTTGTTTCGTAAAGTTACAAGATTAAGCTTTTGATCAAGTATCACCTGGTACCCTCATCCCGTCATTTAGCAACAACTTGCGTCCGACTAAGTTCGTCCTAGCTCTCAATGCCGTTTGCTAACTGAAGTTCCGTAACTGATTAGAAAACTTCTCCAACTCGGTGCTTTAATTATTTATTTAGGGCAAAACAATGGGATTAATTGAATCAGTAATTTGGGTATATTTACTTTGTCTTACGAGTATATGCATTTTCAAACCTTATTGTATGGTTTACATGACTGGCGTATGCCCTCCTCTTTCATCATACTCGTGATGTTTGTTTTTTACAACAATACTCGTACGGTATTTGACAAAAGTCAAATCAGCTTCTTTTTATGAACCATCAAAAACGCTCCGTTACTATGGAATTTGTAGGGATTACTATCTTGTGACGTCACAATCAAACAGCGTCATTATTGTTGGATTTTATGAATTTTAAAATTTTAAAATAGCAAACATAAATAAAAGATTGATGTTTTCCTAGTATTTTTATAATGTTTATCTGTTGTTAATGAAAAACCAATTTAATTTCACTCTTGTCAAATACCCTATTCCAAGATATTGAACAGTGAGTGTAAACTAACTATGACAAAGCACTTAGGATATGGTTATAATATTAAACATATTTAAATAATCATTACATTTATCAAACTTTTCTGTTTCAGGTAAGTCACTTTTGAATTTAAGCGGAATAAAGGTAAGAAGGCTGATATAAAAGGTAAGTGAAACCCTCCTATATTCAGTTAAGCATTAACACAGGATTGCATATTTGGCATATTTATACACCGTGTATATTTTTATTTACGATAACATCGGCATATTACTCGGTCTATCCATAGAAAGTAAGTGGTAGGTTTGATTTTTAAATATTGCAAAAAAAACTGTTTAGAACAAAGTAATGAAATGTTATATCTTTGATCATTCTAAAAGGTCCTTTAGAGTTAACTAATAGTCAGTGTCAAATACTTCTATGTTGGTGTGACCATGGAGTTAGTAAGTAATAACGTACATCTGAAAGGTGCACTACACCGAAAACGCGAGCCGAAAGAAATGTACCTGTATGTGGACCTGGGGATCTGTGTGGTCTCCCATAATTGACACTTGAATTACAACTTAATACTAGATTTTGTTTGAAAGCTTTCAATGCTTGTATTTTGTTCTACCTGCTCTTATTAAGAAATTGAAGATGGCAGCTACTTTTTCTCAGTCTGTCCACGGATTCGTTAACGGAGACCACACAGATCCCAGATATCGATTTTGGAGCCAATCAGTTGAATAACTAAAAAGTTCAAGATGGCGGCTACTTTTCCTCAATTTGTCAGCTGATTAGTCGTCGGAGACCACACAGATCCACAGATATCGGTTTTGGAAACAATCAGTTGAATAAGTAAATATGGTTTCGATTACGGCTTGTAAAATTAATTTGTCCGTAAATTGCAAATTAAATATGGTCACCTTACTAGAAAGGGACGCAGTAAGCTTCAGTACATTTCTTTCGGCTCGAGTTATCGGTGTAGTGCACCTTCCAGACGTACGTTAGTACTTACTAATTCCATGGACGCGTATACAAACTTAACAATTGGAAACTCTTCGCTCATAAGAATTAAAAGAAAATTGTTGTTATCAATTAACTGCCTTTTACACTAGTTCAACGTGATTATCTGATTAAATTTAAAAATTAAATATCTTTAAAACCGTAAGAGTTATCATTTGTCTGTCTTTGGGAAATTAACTTTATTTGACCTAAAAAACACGGTCTATTTTATATTGGATACCATGAGGAGTGTAACGAACTCGTACGATTGTCAAAATAAATTACAAAACCACCCAGCTCAGTTAGCCTCTGTGTAATTATGCTACCCAACAAAAATACTCGTTATGCGTCGGGTCTTCTCTAATTCCCAGCCACATCTAATTTCGCTGGGTTACCTACCCAGGCAGACCCTAACTGAGAAATTTAATCCTTAAACGAAATGAGATACATAATCTGCTTTATCCAGCTTTGACAGTCTGAGGACTTTGAATAAATACGCGACAAACTCCGTTGAATTTTTAAAGCAATGTATGTTATGTGTCTGGCTTGTTATTATGTGTGTGTTTTACGTGTATATTGATAGTTTTAGTTTTATAATGATACATTTTAAGGATAGCAGTTGGAGCTATATATACAGAAGGCAAAATCGTCAGGAATGGAAGAGAATGTAGGAGGCCCATGTCCAGGAATGGAATTATTAAGGACTGATATGATAATGATGATGATGAGTTTAAGGCTTAAGACCTGCGTCGCTATTGCCTAACGCACTCGCAATCTCAATTGGCTTCAAAGCAGAACAATTGTTTTCATTTTGTATGCACAAGCCTTCGATTTTAAAAATGAAAACAATTGCGATTGCGAGTGCGTTAAGCAATAGCCCCTCTGTTTAACAGAAAATGCTCCGAGAGTTTGAATATTGAACATTTTGATGTCTAACGCATCCGCAAACCGATTCGACGATCGACGATTCGCGTAAAGTTAAATTAAATGAAGGTTTGACGGGTTTGTGTTTTGAAGTAGGAATCGTGAACACAATTGTGCAACGAGTCAGCTTAGTAAACGAACTTTCTTCACTGAGCTGAATCAGTACGAAATAATGTAGTATTTTATTTTATTGCCTATTTCTGTTTCTAGAAACGTTATGGCAATATAATAGTAATCTGCTAGCTGGCATCTAACGAAATCGAACGCTGTACAGCTTGATTGGAAATGCGATACGTTGCTTTGAGGGGTGTAGTTGAGATCTTTGAAGCAAAAAAGGACAGTGCTCTGTCCAATCAGCAGTTAGTTGTAAATATAAAAAGTCATGTAATTTCAAAGACATTTTTAATTCAGATGAAAATGAACTGAATAAAAACGTACATAACTATTTCTGATATAATTTGCCTAGTTTTATAAGGTATGTGAATATAAAAAACTGGGCAAGAGCATGTCGGACCATGCTCAGTGTAGGGTACCGCATCTCCGTAACTATGTACAAAAAAAAACATCTTCAAAAACCACAAGCTTAAGCAAGTTTTATGCAAAGTTATAGTTGATATCTGAAATAATTTTCGGTAGATATAAACATTTTAGTCGACTTTAACTCAAAAACTTAATTATGATGATGATGAGGTTTACTAGTCGTCATAGTTTTCCGTTTAAATTCTTTCCCCGCCGCCATTAATATCATGTAAAGGAGAGTTATCAAAACGTTGAGAATGTGGTAACAGGCCAAAAGCAATATTGTTTCACTTCGTAGAATAAGGGTCTAGTGTGTGGATAAAACTTGCTTCATAAATAAGCTAATTAGTTAGTATTTTATTGCACTTGGAATGTTGAATCAAGTGTACCCGTTTTATTTGAATATATACTCTTAAATTGATTTTTATATATTTCTATAGCATCTAAATACTATGTTCACGGACCCAAAAAAAATACAGACGGAAGCTCGTCTAATCATGAGGGGGAGAACAATGTTTTGAGCCTGCACTCTGGTCTTAACCCTTGAAAAATCGTACGTGTTTATTTTTACGCTTTTAAATACACACGGTTCAATTGTTTCTTTTTACAACTAAGAATTTTCCTAAGAAAGTTGTCAGAAGACTGTTATTAGTTACTATACTAATACAAAACTTGAGAAACTTTAGGATACTTACTTTGTAAATTCGCCTACAGTTTTTGAAGTTTATTGAAAAGTTTTGGAATATTTAATGAACAAGAACCTACACTTTCACAGAATATTACTGACTATAAGAAAAGGATTTTAAACGACATAAAGTAGAATACTTAATTTTCAAATTGATTTATGAATGTGAGGGCTGGTGAGAATCATGCGCAAATTACTAAAGGATTTATAAAAACTCTACAGATAATTTTTTACAGTTCTTTGGCCAAGGCCGCTGGCGTATGAAGTTGTAGTCCCTACGAACAAATGCCTTTTTGTCTGACATAAGAAAGTATATCTCTTGAGCAATTTAAAAATCGATGATCTTACCATGAGCGATGCGACTTCAGGAAGCCACCCACAGTCAAATTAATGTTAACCATGGAAAGGGCAGGACCTTATGTCAGAACATTTACTGAGGTCAGCAAAAATCACTAGGCAAAGGCACTGGACGACGATTTTTCTAGGGTTCGGCGACTGTGACTACTTATTGTTAGTAGAAAGTGACAACAAACAAAATCAAATGCATAAAAAAGTATGGAGCATGCTAGGTGCCCCGCGAGCGATAAATTGATTTCTATGCATTGGTTTCTCTAAGTTGTGGCTGGACCGTAATTTGTTGTAAGAATATGGGTACCTATAGGTCCACTTGAGCATAATGTATCCCCTTAAAATCCTTCCCAGCTAATTTACGACCACCAGTCGACCCCCGTCGCAATTTACCTGCGATATTTTGAAATTCGGACGGTATACGATTTACGCAAAACCCGGACCAACTGGAACCCACATGATAATAATCGTAGATTTGAAGTCAGTGTAGTCTTTATTTAATCTTGTGATTAATGCATATGTGCGGTAGGTACTTTCCGCTTAAAGATATACAGGAAAAGGTTCATCTGAAATCAAAAAGCATCACAATACTGTCTTAGCTACTACCTTCAAACTTTTAAGCTCAAGGCGATCGAATCGACAGACTTATTAAATGATTACTTAGAAATATAATAAATAAACCAGGGCACAGTGACTCTGTAACTACAATGACGACCATCTCCCATTGTTTCGCCCCGCCAAGCCGTGCTTTAGATGTCATTTAATTAGAAAACAAAGGACTTGCCTTGAGAGCTATAAATAAAAATCACAACACTTATTAAGCGTGACGCATACAAAGGCAAAAGCGACCTTTTGTGTAAAAAAATGTACAATCCACGGCCTGAAAACAATGAGGTGATTGTTAAATCATTTCACGCGCGAAACACAGTTAACAGGGTTCTGATTTTGTTCGTCATTCCTTTGATATTAAATTTGGCTTCGTCACGTCTCGCACTGCGCCGGCCCCGCCCCGCCCGCGCGCAATGATTGCATCGGCCCGTGCTCTAATAGAGCCTTACCCAACCGGTGCGTCAGAGAGGAACTCACCAATGTACTCAAGTGCCAAATGGGCTCACAAACTAAGCTCTGTACTAATATACGAAGTAGGTAATTTAATAACACGATACTAAAATACTTAATATGAATAAATAAATAAAACTATTCTCTCTCACGCCAAGAAAATACTACTATTTATCTACGGATAAACAATATTAGCTGTGTCCTCATACAGTACAGTAAAGCCAGTAAAAAGGTTTCTTACATAATTTAAATAAATAAGTAAAATGCACGAGCTTGCAAGCTGCCCAATCTTAAAACGCAACAAACAATAATTGACACCGCTTCAAGACAAACCGACCCCTAATTAACGATATTGTCAAAATAAGGGACGTAAATATATAGTAAAACGTGATGGAGATACCAAAAACTTATCCTAAAGTGTACGGTCTGAAAGCCGCCGCTCCACAAGCAGCTCTGCCACTCGTAATTGGAAACGAGATCCCTCAATAATTTGAAATTCGAGAAATTGCTATCGACGTATTGTATACACCTTTATCGTTTTATTGCAGTTCCAACGTACACTGCGAATATCATTCAATAAAGGTACAATCACGGGTAGTATAAAAGGAAAAAGTACAATACATACATACATACATACATACATACATTAAATCACGCCTGTTTCCCAGAGGGGTAGGCAGAGACCACTTCTTTCCACTTGCTACGATCTTGACAAATTTCTTTCCACATTCATACATCGATTCAGTACAATGATTTTTATAATTAAGCTTTTGCAAGAACCACACCAGCGCAACCAGTTTAGGGCCCAAACTCGGATACCTAGCGGCTTAAAAACATAAACATATAATATAAGTTGGTCCGTATTATTTTATACACCAGGTACTGTGTTATTTAAAAGAACAAACGACAACAAGTGCTGATTTCGGTACAAGTTTCACGTCAGGGCCGAGATTCTAGGTGGTAAACAGCATATCGTCTCTGTTCATATTTTCATCATTTTGATAGCTCTTATTTACTAGAAAGTAATGGCGGCCGAGTTAAAAACAATGCCATGACCGGTCAATGACGACATGGTTTTACCGCCTAGAATAGTCCTGATATGCTGTTGTTGTTTGTAAAAGTAAAAGATGGTTACGATATTAATACGTTAAGTTTTTTGTTGAATCAGGCACTACTGATCAAGTTAATAGATACCATAGTTCAGTCAGTATAGAGACAAAGTTATCATATTAAGGCACGTTTGCTGGACCATTTGATTCGCCAAAATCGTTTTCTCGTATCGTGAAGATATCCCGAATAATCCCGCCGGCTCCGTCATAGCTGCCGGCGATCGGTGCGGGGCGCGGGGCGGCGGCGGACGCCTGCGTATTCCACGGGCCGCCAATATCCCCTGCGTCACCCCCGGCTCCACCAACAAACACTGCCCCATACAAAACCCCGCCCAGGGCACCCAACGCGTAATATTATTCCCATGTAACGTGTTCTCGGTTCGTTTGCTCGGTCAATTATCTTCAACGTATTGAGGCACGGACGTAATACGATGTATCTTTATATCTTAATTTAAAAGATCTTTTGTAGGGAGGAGTCATTGTCCGATCTACGTCTCATTATAAATAACAATGCTGCAAAGTTAGAAATGGTTTGGGATAATTAATGGATTTGCAAAAGTGTCAGTGATCTTAACATTATTTATGACGATACTCGTATTTCATGTAGGAATATCGCTTTCAGTCCTATTGTTACTGACGCGACGTAGAATATAGATTATTGTATGTTTTGAATTTTTTATTTTCTTGATAACATGAAAGTTGTTACTGAATGAAGATTATGCGAAATAGCCACGATAGCAAAAAAAGTTAAGCAACAATTTAGGTCTGAAATATCTTTCCTTACTTGTTATTCCCGGCAGGGTAGCAACTTATTACTTTATACAGTGAAACAAGTCGAAAAAGTTAATTAAGCTTTATTATAATTATGTAAGAGCTTTTCTCCGCTCCAGGAAGGTACTTTTTTCATTTACCATACGTTACTTTATTCATTTATTCTCCACCGCCACGAGATTAGTGGATTAGTGATTGTAGGTCCGCGTGCGGGGTCCGGCGTCCGTCCTGATCACTACCACCGTCTCCTTGCTACCTCCAAGCAGCAGTGATCACATTGTTGTGTTCTAAATATAAAATATGTTACCATACACACGTATTTACATGTTTTTATCCGGTTACCCAAAGGAGGGTTTATTGTGAATATAATTTTAATTTAACATAATAATAAACCAACAAATACAAATGCTACACATATTTTTCTTATATGTAATGGACCTGTATTTATGAATGGCAGTTCTCACTTACCATAGATAGCCTGCGTTTGCATTCTTCTTAACAAAAACCTAACCTACTTAAAGATTCATTACGGTTTAATATATAAAAATGGGCAAGAAGCAAGTGCTCCGCGCCGCGGCAGCCGTCCACGGATGCGACATTTATCGCTGCCAACTCCTCGCCACCGACACTTTAGTTATTAAAAGCACCTCAATTTTATATAAAAGCCGCCTCATTCATGCCTTTCAACTAAAACTCAATTGAAAAATTAATACCACAAATTTAAAGTAAATTTTTAAGATACCTACGTAAAACATAACGTCTTTATCTAATAATATGGTCTAATAAATTCTGCAAAGATATCCAGCATCAAAACAACGGTAAGTGATTATTACATCCACTGGAGTAATAGACGAGCTAACCAAGTTTTGATGAACCGGCTTAAAACTTAGCAAATTAAACTCGACTTAAATCACAACAAGCCTTAAATAGCATCACGGGCTCTGGTTCTGTCAGCTGTTACGTACTTTTTTGAAGATAAGGTTAAGTTATGTCTACCCTCCTTATCCAATATTAGTTAAAACTGGAATGAGGTTCAAAATAAATGTCAATAAATATCAAAAGACAATCTCACACAAATTGACCTACCTACATAATCCCAAACTAAGCTCTAGGCCTCGTATTGGACAACGTCATACTTTTATACAGAGAAAACATACTTAAATACAAAGAAAACATCCAAGACTCTGAAATAAATATTCGCGCTCATCACAAAATGATCTGCCCTTACCGGTATTTGAAGCCGGGACCGCTAGCTTCGTAGACTTCACTACCAAGGCTAAGGTTTGGTTATTAAAAGAAACGCTTAAGGCCTGTTTAGACTACGTTAGTATTTAAATTATACAAGTAGCGCGTATTTTAGTAACTAAATGTGTCTGAACAATGAAAATTTATTCGAGTGATAATCTTCTCGAAATTACAACTAAAATACTTGCTACTTGACTAAATTACCAACGTAGTCTGCACAGGCCTTTAGCGCGAGTCGTTAGTTCTTTTCTGTTTATTGTAACACCATATTTTTGATCTGTGTACGAATAAAACCTCTTTATATTATTATTTCCAATGATAAAATCGATGAATTTGTAAGTATTAGGCTTATAATGCTAGTATTATGTGCTCGTAGCCAACCTGTCACTTGGAAAACTTACTATTCATCACAGCGCGACGCACAAAGAGACGTTTCCCACTAGGCGACAATGAATTGCCCTGACTGTCAAGTTTGTAAGATAAATAGTTCGTTAGGTGCCGTGAGCTCCGTAATGTTAATGAACTCCCACGTCCCTCCACGTGTTCCGTGGTAAAATTCGAAACTTTGAAGCTGGGTATTCCAAATTTAAAGAACGAAACGAAAAAGAAGAACCTCGTGACGAAAAATAAACGGAAATGGAAATGCAATTACACAAAATATTTAAACAGTTCCTGCTGCTAATAATGTTGAACCTTATTTGTTAAGGGAAATAACATCTAGAGCATTCTAATTGTTAATCCGATTTCATATGTGTTTGCAAGCAATAATAATAAAAAAATAAGGTTGTAGATTAATATTTAACAGTGAATAGATTATTTAAGAATACATTACGTTTAAAAGATTAGGTAGAATATGAATAAGTGAAAAAAGAATACAATTATACAAGCCACCATCATACCATTAACCATGGAAAAGATTACAATATCAGTGATGGGTGCGGGCGACGCCCGGCGCGCCAAGTGGACCCCTAACAACTACTACAACATAAGGAAGCTGGCGAGGCACCCGGCCGTGGACTTCCGCAAGAAGACCATGCTGTACGTATATCAATAATTGTTAATAGTTATCCAGTCTCATTGTTATTGAATGAGGTTACTCCTTTTTGAGCAACAAATGTTATTTAAACCAGTGGTAGAAACTTCTTTGGCCTATGTATATTCTATAATGTATGTAGCTAAACATGTATTATTTTGTGCTGTTTGTTTTCCTTAAGTAAATAAATAAATAAATAATGAGAATTGTGGATCAAGAGTTATCCGTCAGTAAAACTCTTGGGACATATACACTACTCTTGCTTGCCTTAAATGCCTTATTTTAGTAAATTTAATAGTATAATAGGTATTCTCTCGTCGTGTGTCGTAAGCTTAACTGGTCAGAAGGCAGACTTGTTAAACCATTCACGTTTAGTGGTACACTGCTTTTAATATACGACGGCGCGCCGTGGATTGAAAACTCTATAGCTAGCTTTATTAAATCTTTTAAGACCTCCATTACTTATTTATACTACAAGTTAGTTTTGTGATTGGAGTTTTTTCCATGTTTTCCTTTGCCTTGAATAAAGCCGAGTTTTTTGTCTACACTAATGAGATGTCAGAGTAAGACTTATTGATATTTTTACTAAGTAAATATTCGAGATTTTTAGTTTCGTATAGGCACATAGTTTCCTTGATACGGCACTTTACTAAAGATACCATACTCCAAAATGCATTTCATTATAAAAGATGATTTAAGTACGTCGATAGCATAAAGATAGGTTTGTTAATTCGGGTCTTCAGGCTCCATGGATTAATTTGTAAGAGGTCTATGAACTAACACAGTTTAAAACTTGTCTGGTGCTTTGACTAAATATTCAAAACTGAACTACGCAAATGCACCGAAGATACTGATAGAACAAAAGCCCAAGTTAAGTTTACGCAAAGCATTAGCTTATTTAACCCAATAGTTAACTCGCATGCGCGATGCTCTTGTTTCTATTGGTTTATAAAACGCGACCTGTCCCTTTTGCGTATAAATATATTCATTCGTTCACGTTTTTAAATTAAAAATCGAATAGCATATTCAAACAGCCGGTTCGTTAAGCTAAAATTTAATGTAAACAAAAGATTTGCCTTTCCCAAAATAAAGTTAGATCTTGTAACCGCTCATGTTTAATACAATACGGTTGTACGTATCCATCGAAACATCAATATAAATTTTGTTAAAAATGGGGTTATATACACAAAGAGGTTGAAATAAGTTTTACCGACTGTAGCTATTATTTCACATTGATGATCTGCTTATCAAGACCTAATTAAAAGAATACTTGTGAAGTACTATGTGAAGTACAGTGGTGATCTTTTGTCTTTGTTATCAGATCAGCTCTTAGATACCATTATAAATTTATAATGCAGAGTCGTATGAGATTTCATATGAATTCCACATTTCAGCCCATAGCAATAACGATAACTGGTTCATAATTTGATGAGTGAGACTGGTGGAGTTACGTGACAGCTAGTAAAAATACGATTTAAAGTAATTTATTTTATCCGTTTTGCATTGCAATGACATTTCTTTTTTTCTTTTTCCTTGTTGATAGTAGCGGTGGTTTCGACGGTATGATGTGGTTGCCGGGTTAGAATAGTGCCACTCCATATCTTCCCGTGGATGTCGTAAGAGACGGCTAAGGGAATAAAGGCGTATAGTACTGTTAGGCGATGGGCTTGCAACCTGTCACTAATACACTGGTAAACATCTTAGCCTAAAAGTGCAAAATGTGGTTGCAGAATTATTAATTTTTTTTTAGAGTGGTTGGTAATTCTGTAGCTCTGCCTACCCCACTCTGGGAATAAAGGCGTGAGCTTATGTATGTATGATGTCTAACGTTATAAAAGACTTAAAGTTCGAATGTCATTAATATTATCTGATATTAAAAAAAAAATAGATACAGGATGACTTGTCAATTGAAACACCTTAAAAACTGGAAATTAAATGCAAACCTGAAAGCCTTAAAAAATACATGGCCATACGTTGTTAATATCGAACTCGGTTAAAAGATAAATACTTTGAGTTGCGATGTGTGAGGGGAGGGGGCCTCCCGCTTCCCCCCACGTATCACACGCGCCATCGCCGTCGTTACAGCGAGCTCACGTCGTGTTATCATACTTAATTCAAATCTTAAAAACACGTTTGAGCCGGTCTACGTTTACACGCATACAAAGAGACACTTTTCTCTGTTTTCTTACTGGTTGTGGTTGTTTGTACGTTTTTCTAATTCTAACCATATATTTTACCCAACTGGAATAAGACTTACTCCGAGATTAGTCTATACAAATTTGTTAGTGTTTAATCTAGGTAAGTATAAGGCCTTATTCTTGTTTGGTCGAATCTGCCCTAGCAGGATTACTTTTACTATGTCACTGTAACACCGTTCTATCGTGGGTCAGGGTTCCATTAGGTTGATTTATGACTTTAAAATTTCTAATTGCAATTTTCATTTTATCTTTATAAAAGTTTAAAAAAAACGCAACAAAAAAGGGTGTCACTGAAATGCAATGATATATTCAGAGCCACATCAGGGGTGTTCTGTTGAAAACGACGTTCGGTCGCACGTGCATTATCGTAGCGCGTGCATTTTCAGTTAGGCAGCAGGGCTTCTGTAAAACGATCAAACGTAAGTATAAGGCTGCTTAATTCAGAATGCACGCACTTAAAAGCGTTTTGTGTTTTGTGTTGCTCTGTGTTTTATATAAACTGCGCTGCGTTCACTCGTCTACTCGGTCGACCGACCGAACCGAGGGCTATACTTTTATACTTCGGTAATATGGAGTGAACTTACCAGTAGTAAGTAGTAATTTACAGTATAATATTCCTTACCCAGCAAGCAGAACTTAATGTGAGACTTAAATTTATTGAACGGCATATTGACAATATCAGTAGGTATCTTATTGTAGAAAGGTAAACACTTCCCCATAACGATGTGTTTACTTTACGAAGACGGTGACCCGGGACAGCGAGTTTATCTTTGTTTCGTGTGTTGAACTTCAGGGATTTGCCTGAATTAATATACCTATGTGTTAGCTTGCGAGCATGATACATGATATTTTAAAAGACAGACTGTGACGAGTAAAAATATTAATTTTATTTAATTTATTTCTGAGTGTGTCCCGCGATACAATTGATGTATGAAACGTATATCCCGCTTTTGTAATACAAAGATGGCCTGGATGTCAGCCGATTTTCCTCACAACAAAATCCCATAACTTATAACACTACGAAAATAACTTTAATTCTCCAGTCTCGCCGTCTCGACGTCTGTAAGTTGTCGGATTCGCTTTATTGCATACGCTGCATAACTGAGTTTACCTGTTAGGGTGGATATGCTCGTATGCGCATTCCATCGCAGTTTAAAGTCCAAAGTGATACGTAGAAGTACTATTTTATCTTCAAATTCCAGTGTCGTATCCTTTATTCATATATTCTATTTACTCCTGTCACATTAAACAGAGTCGTGCAATTGGTTCTTTTGGCATTTCAAAGTAGATAGATAGATCTTTGTTTAGTGCCATCAAAGTAAGTTTTTGCCTGTACACCAGTTGTAGGCAACACGTCTTTAATGCCATTGAAAAAATAAATAAATCTTACTATCGACAATCCAGACAGTTCGAATGCGGTGGTCTCAGAGCAAAAAGTTCTCGTTGAAAAAAAAAACTCAAGGTAATAATCCACGGGAGCCGTCTGCGTCCGCAATTAAAAAGGAACCGTCTTTAAAAATCAAAATGTCATCATTATCAAACGACCACAAATTAATGGTTACGTGGCCAAAACTCCTACGCAACAAACTACTAAGTATTTAACCATTATGTGTATCAAACATATCAATAGATACTTATTACTTTTTTAATGGTATCATATTTTTTACTCATAATAGTACAAAACAAAGTCGCTATCCCCGTCTGTCATTGCTTGACCGCTCCGTTTAACGGTCTACAACAGAAAATTACACTTTATAGGGTACATACATACATAAATAATAACAGTCACAATCAGGGCATTTTTTTAATAACTACCCTGTGACTCTTTATTATAAAAATATCAATATAATGATTTAAACTGCTTCCTGAAAGCACATTATCTTGATAGGAATGGAGTAAAGTTGTATAAGAGTATTTAAAAGCTTTTACGTCAATATCCGTAGAGTGGGTCGCTAGTTTTATAGCAACACATACCTACATGTATACGTGGAGCACATAATTGATTGCTTGCTTAATGACCCGGGGGCTGGACTAGTTAACTAGGTTGCTAAGTTGCTTAAAAAACTGTTTGGGTTAATGTAACGCTTGACAGCCGCAGTTGCAGGCATGTACGGATATATCAATAAATAATAATTAAACAAAATCTTGATAAAAAACGCTTCTAACGATGATAAGTAAGATATCATGCGTGGCAAAAAACCAGTCAAAATCATACTGGGCTTTGTTATGTTTAGGATATCGCAAAAAAACCTTGGGCTAAAACGTCGGGTTGAAAAGTGGTTATTTAGTTTGGTAAAGCATTAGAATCCCCGATACAAAATTCCGTAAAAGCATCCTTAACACGAAATATTTCCTAAGAGCATTGCAACTTCACTAATTACATACAAATTAACACAGCCCTAAAAAAACAAAAAATGATAAACCAAAATCCTTGTTTGAATGAGCGAGCTAACAAGAGAGCGCATAATAGGCGTTAACTTTTACCCGCGCAAATTAAGGCAACGGCAAACACTCAGTTTTACATCCCCACAATAAAACCACAGCCTCACCATCTTTTCGCGCTTACGTTTTACGGCGTCGCGCCGCAAAATTAAATGCACGTTAAAGTTAAAACCACCTCTTTAAAACACCCCTAAGCTGTGCTTGTCGCGTTGCAGTTGTTTTAAGATTCTTTAATCCAGATTCTTGTAGCAGACGTAATTACCATCTTATCTTAACCTAATTGTGCAGATATACTCTTGAGACCCTCTGAAATACCATTAAACCGTACCTGCAGGAAATGTACTCGGTTATCACGGCGAAGTTCTCTGAGAAAATATCTATAGCTATAATCTGTAGAGTACAGACTTTTTCGTGCAAATAAAACTTTTAATCAAAATCTCGACTAAGTTACTTCAGTCAGTTACATAATTACGAGATGTTCGTCATTACAGCGACTGAGGATTGGACAAAGGGCACACAAATTGGCGCTTTGATCAGGATTCCACTTGGGCTGGTCTGTAAAAACTGCAATTATCTCCCATTTGGTGCTCACAAGCGGTTATTAATTGATATTGAGCTCGTGCTGAAGCGATGCTACACGCGTCGCGAGTGCCCGGTCTCAAGAGCACCCCACTCGTGCACCAAATGAACCCTTGCGTATTTTGCTCCATCAATTATTAGGCGATGGCGTGTAAAATGCTGTTTCATTATAACAAATTGCAAAATAATCTTTTTCCCACAAGAAAGAGGAGTCATTGATATTGGGTGAAATTTCTTATAGCATCTGTTTATGTAAGCTTTAATTGCATATAATAGCACGTTGCTTTTATGTAGATGTGTCATATAGGTTTCACTTTATGTTAATGTGTATTGATAGGACTTAAGTAATTGAGAATTATTTTAGTTTTTTTAGTAAAGCGAGGTATTCTGTTTTGCTTTTGTTTTACGAAATAATATGATTCCACAGCAATATATTAATATAATAAACAGAGTAAGAAGATACAACGTTCCCATATTTATTTTCATAACATTATCTCTCCGTGCACTATTAAAAATGATGGACGACTATCACTGCCGGTACTAAAATGTTATCGAAATATTCTGAGAATAACGGAAAAATGACATCAATCAATACCCATGGCGCGTCCCACTAATCTCGCCAAGTAAATAACCGCCGGGTGCATTCACCCCGGCGGCAATGTATACTGCGCATATTTTATTTGATGACTTTTTGCTTCCTGGAGCGTGGTACGCAGACAGCGAGGATATTTTCCGCGTAAAGAGCACACCAAGCGTGACAGTCGCGCGATAAAACGCTCTGCCATGTCGGACTGTAATTAGATTAAGCCGGCACTGAGAAAACTTCAGCATAGTTGATACTTTATTTGCCTACTCTAACGCGTACAAAGTTCCCCTTGATTCATGATATTGATAAAGTTTCAGCGCTCTCCGGTAAACAAATTGGTAATTTATAATTGGTAATTCGCGCTCCGACAAAAGGTGTACCGTTATAATTCTGAGAACAAAACCTCATTTATAATTAATTTTGCTCTCAGTCATGTTGAATTACTGCCAGTTTCATTCATATTAATATAATGCACAAATTGGTTTACAAAAGTTTATTTTTACATTTTAGACTTTAAAATAAAAAGTATACAAATGTCCTTGATCTTGAACGTTTTTGGGGTTGTATATTTATTTTATTAGATGACGCACCTTGGAAAATTCGTTAGATGGCACCGCAAGGCGGAAAGCTAGTCGGAAATAAATTAAAGGCTGGTTGGTTCAGTGGTAGGCGGGACGCGGGACGGCGGCGGCGCCCGCAGGCGCGCGTGCTCCGAGCGCGCCCGAGGACATACGATCGTTCTGCTCCGAATCGTAACGAAGTTTGACGATCGCAACCACCCTCCGTCGACGCGTGCTGGAACCAGTCGTAGCGAGCGCCGCCGGGGCGTTGGGGCGTCCCATTGTGTACTCGGTGCTTGATTATGTAACTGAAAAAACTTATTTATTTATAAACTTAACCGACTCGCGACTAACCGAGGCGATGACCGGTCGGCGTCGATGATGCACAGTCGATCCGAGCCGTCGCTGTCTGCCGCGTTATAGTGATGTGTACGGCTCTCGCGGCGATACCACGTCAGAACGGGTTCAGCGTTTCGTTATCAAAATTGAATTGAAGTGCCTTCGTTAATCCTAACTGCCAGCTGTCAAATGGTAACCCTATTTATTAATAAACTTATGACAATGTAAGCTTACCGTGTAACGATTGATTAACTAGTGTTATGAAGACAATCCACCGATTTTTTTTGGTTACATTACACATAACATGACATAACCTTATAGTTCGAAACTAAGTTGCTAATCCCTAAAATAATTGTTATGTGTGAGGCGTCCTGTTCGTGTACAAATAAGTAATTTAAAACAACGGCAGGTTTGCGAAACGTTGTTGTTTCAATTAAAAAGAACAAAATGGAACAACAAACCAATTGGCGCAATGCAGGACGCCGGGACGAATACGTCCACCCGTTGCGGTGACTCATTTCGAATCCGTAATTGCTTACAAATCCATTGTAGCTTCGATGCGAGTTTGACCAATTAAAGGTAGTATCTATGTTTCAATAATTGGTATCTATTGTTATACTGATTGCAATTACCCGCCGTCACGTCACTGGCATCATTCGTATTGAACACGCTTCCGGATTAAACAGTTGATTGCGTGCGTTCATGCATCGTTCGCTGCTTATCCAAGTACCAATAATCTAAATCAAACTTTAATTAAACCCTGTGACGATTGACGGACAGCTGAAAACCAATCATAAACTCTGGTTCTGATTCTGGTATTAATGCTTGGTCGTCATCTTAGTATTTTTATTATTAAACGGTCCATTACTTTGTCATATTGACAAGTATGAAACTTCCCTAAAATGATCTATCGTGTATTCCAAATGCTTGGCCATTTATCTCCTGAGTACCCGGTTAACACCAGCCTTAGTCAATTTGTTAATAGCTATATTAGTTTACGTTCACCTATTTCAGATGAAATAAATAATAGAAAACCTTATTTCGCCCTCAGCTGCCGTAGCCATCTCGACATGAGATAAGTAATCACTTTGTACAGGGTCCCAAATTGCATTTGCCCATAGATACCGAGCCGGTCTGCTTTGCTTCACTACACCGATCCTATCTATCTCTACTTCGGGGATTGCCTTCTACCTTTTGGAATTTGTTACTTATTCAGTTTACCAATTTGCGTATCTTTACAATTCGGCCATTCCTGGCATGCACGGTTCACGTTTGAAGTTGATTTATTTTGATGTTTGTCAAATAAAATATTTGAATTTGTGACAATGGTATCAAGAATTGTTATTGTGTTTTTTCTTCAAAATGTAATTAAAATTGCTTTCTTTAAGTCAGTTAAACAATGTTGTGTTTAAATATACAAATATTCTGTGTTAGCGGCATTACATTTTTTGTCTTACGATTAAACACTTACTTCATAAAATCTAGATATTCACTCCACAATGCTTTAAAAAAATACGAAAGTACGGGGTCACTGTCCTAGTATACCTAGTTAGTATTCGTACCGTAATAAACCGACATAGCACTTTTATTTACACGAATCGATTTTTTATCGAGAGTGCTCAACGATATTAATTGATTCTGATATTGTGTTGACTTGTGTTATACATACAATGTAAATATGTAAGTTGCATATAACAGAGTAAAGTCCATATTGTTCGATTAAAAACTAGATTGATATACGTATACGTAAAATGTTGTATTGTACAAAAATACCCATATCAGATTAACTTTGTAATTAAGAATTATTATAATATTGAAGCATTTAAATACGAGTACAGAAAACAGCTGTAAAAAGGTTCATTTTACATGGACTTAATGTCCCTAGTTAGTTGTAATTTTTGTGCAAATCTTCTATATTATCTAACACATGAAAATACTTAAGAACGCAACAGAAACATTTGCTAACACAAAATAAAAGAACACCATTAATTTCCCCGACACATAGGCAGGGCGAGTACATTTCATGCACTAAAAGCATATCCGTGCAGTGATATTTCTTTCAGACTCTTTTATCACCTTTATTTGTAAGGTTTTATTCAAAGTATAAATTTAGTTCAAAAATAAATTGCCCACCTCTTTAAAACTCGTGTAAATTAACTTCCACTACGCCCTCGTCTTACTTAGGCGATGTTTACTTAGATGTGTCTAATTAAAAAGCTTTGAAATTTATGCCACCATTATTGGACTTATTTAAAATCATAATGAGCCTTGATAATTGGACCGGCTTCGAGGGTCTCGACAACTTCGGGAACTTCTCGTCGCTGCCATGTCGATAGATAAGCATATTTGTAATATCTGACGAAACCAGATTTGGAATTCTCTTGAGATAATTAACAATCCTACAACTTTGTTATTATTTTCAATTCAAATAGCAAATCTTTTTAGTTAACGAATTACGAATTACAAATGAAACCAATCACAATGAAATTAATGAATTGAAAAAGTCCCAAATTAAGCTCTACGCTTGTACTATGGGTACTAGATAACGACATACATACTTAAATACACAGAAATAATCTTAAGCTCAGGAACAAATACTTGAGCTCATCACACAATTTATCACCAGTACCGAGAATCGAACCCGGCTCCACTAGCTTCCTACAATGAAAAATTAATTAGTTTTTAAACGCGAAAGCAATTTATAACTTAGTAAAATGTTGGAAGATAACTTTATCAAAATGTAATAAAATATGTAATCAATACTAGATTTCAAGAGGACAAAATGATCTCCTGAGCAATTTTATTCGACATTATTTATCTCTGACTCAATCGCCGAGCAGGGTCCCTCCCGTGCCCGCCGACACACGCCGCGCTGGACCAAATGTGTCGCCGCTGTTCCTTAGTGCGTCGCGCCCTACTTTTTAACTCACGAAAGTTCGCGTCTGCTATTAGCGTAATTAAAACGCTACGAAACTACAAAAGATACGTCATTCTTTCACCGTGAATTCAACTTACGGACTATTTATTTCCATCTTAACTCGGCTTAGATTCAAAGTAAGACGTTTCTTTGAAGAGAGCGAGTTTGTTTTCACAGCGATTCATTATTTAATTCAAGCTACTGGGTTGCACCTGCAGGTTTTAATTGCGACATCTTAGAATGCGGAGTTTCACTCAATTATAGATACGGCGAATTCTATTGTCAATTTTTTTAAATCTGCGCTCCGGCAGCTTGTTAACGTCTGCTGCAGAGAACAACCCACTTCAGTTGCAGGCCGATTACTTTGGATCCACGTTTTAAGTGTACATTTTTAATTCGCTGAATCCGTTCACGTATTTTCTTTTTCGCTTGCTGACGTCAACGTGACATACATTTCAGTGGTTTCTGCGGTAAAAAAATAAGGGTAGCTATAACGCAAACGGTTAACTACAATATCGTCGGCTTAGTGCAAGAAGTCATTAACCCACAAAAAGTCAAGTCCGAGAAAAACGGGCCCAAAGTTTTGACTTAGTCAAATGAACATTATTGTTGTAGGTTCGGGTCTAGATTTAAAAATTAAACACTAGTGGTTAGCTAAATATATTTAGTATCAAAACCAATTAAAAACTTTGTACAATAATTCCAAATAACTTTTTTAAAAGCCTAAATATGTAGTTAGTGACTTTTTGTCTTTCTCGCTTTAAGGGAACTTACAATTAGTTATTTTTTATTTTAATCACAATTAAATCGAGAAACACAGTTTTAAACGAGAAATTTGGTTTCATCAGTCTTAATTATTACCTTAGAAACTTTATGAACATTATTTACTAATTAACAACGCATAAACAGTTTTAAAAACTCTACTTCACAGATTATAAACTCAACAAAACCACAAAAATAACATAAAATTCTCAAAATGGCGTTATTTGTAACTCCAAACTAAAATAACTAAAAAAATAATTTTGTTTATGGAGGAACTTAATATTATATTATAATCCCAGACACTCGCAGCAAGCACAACTTACTTACTGTTATAAAACATAAAAACTTCTAAAAGTATTAAAATAAAAAGATCAGCCTTTGATTTTGAACTAATACTGTAAGTACGAAAAAGAGTTAAAAAACCCAGTCAACCATCTTTTTTACTCTTCGTCTTCTGAGTTTGAAGACATTTCTTCAGGTACATAATCACGACTTTCTTTGGCTGACAAGTTCTGGCACCAGTGGTGAAGTTCAGCAGGTATAATTTTTTCATTGCACATTTTTAGTAAGTCCTTTTTATAGCTAGAGTGATTGGCACTTTTTGGTTGTAAGCTTTTCTCAAAATGTAAGTGTTATAATTGAAACCCTGTATGGGTTTTTCAAGCTTACGTTTTCGCAGTTGTTTTATTGGGGCCATAGATTGGGATATATTACTTTTTAATACGTGAAATTCTTTATACTCAGATTTGAAATCGTATCTGTATAAAACAACGTTCGGCCTTTTTTTCTCTAGTCGAAAAGATTTCCCTTTAAGCCATCGCAGTTTTTCTCCATTGACGTCAATCGATCAATTCTGCATCAAGTTATCTCTCAAGTCGTTTAGGTTCAAAATATCTGTGTGATTCATAACTATCGGTTCGTCCGGTTTTTTCAGGGTTTCATTTTTCTTATTTTTTCTGTTTGATCTTGCTAATCGAATAACATTACAGAAGTCTATCATTGAGTACACTGGCATTAAACGCAATTGGTTCTCAATCGCACTGTGCATGCTATCTACCTCCATATGTGTATGACCAGGCTCTAAATATTTATGTTGTATTATCTCGTGATGAGTTGTCTGAACTAAATACAACTGCAGGCTTAAAAGGAATTGATTACGATTTTGGCCTCCACAGGTATCAGTGAATATGGAAATTTCTTTTACAGTACATGGGAGACGTTTTATCCATAGATACAAAGCCGTACCCCCTCATCGCTTCCTTTTTTGCCATCCAGCTCAGACCAGAGGTAACAAAATGGGAGTGCGAGCTTCATAAATGGTAGTATTGTACACATTCAATTTGCGTAGGTAATAAAGAATAGAAACAGTTCCATTTGGGATATGAAGTACCTTTTGTAAATTTAACGTTATTGAATTGAAGCTTTCATCTTCATTAGCACGAATTTTGTCCAATTCTTTGGCTTCTCGACATTGTTCTTTTAGTGAAATGTGTAAGTCATATTTTTGTTTCCAAGATTCAAGATCGGGTCCGTTTGTATTTTTGATACTGTTATTCTTATGACATGTTAGACATTGGTCTTTTTTTGGATTGTGAAAATCCAAATTATATTCAGTTCCAAATACATTTCTGTACACGTTTATATTAACAGAAGTCCGAGACGCTTTTTTGCGTTCCTCTGTATAAAGTTCGTACATTCTTGAAATAGATAGTGTGCCATCTAAATAGAGTTTTGACGATGTTTTTCGGCAATAGTTCGATTCCATTGTAGGGAATGATTCGATGTGTTGTTTTATAAAATCTATATCGTTTTGTTTGGTTTTATTGTGAGCAACATGCTTACCACGTTGGTCTTCTCCTTCAAAAAGACCAGAACTGCCAACCTTGGAAAATGCATTGTTTATAGGGCCGTTTGAAATACAGAGGGTACTTTTAAAAAACTTTTCACATACCTTGATTTTACCTTCATCATTAGAAAAAAAATATGAACGTGACATGGTTCGTTTTCTAACTGCTTTTACGTAACACCTTTGTGAAGGATTTACTGATATGTTTGCGAGTATAAAATCCTTTTGACGACAGTTTACTTTAAATTTTTTGAGTGCTTTTGTTTCCAACTCATTATCGTCAATATCACTGATATTATCAGTCAAAAAGTCAAAAACAAAACCTAGGTACCTATACAAAATTTCGCACTAAGGACAAAATTGGTATTTCGCAAATGAAATACTTACTTACCTACAACTTAACAGCATAAAGTAATTTGCACGTATCTTATTATAAATATATGACAAAAGTAGTTACGCTGTGATCTTCATTCTCCTTATTTAGAATCTTTTCTAACATCAAAGATCCTCGTCCTGCCTTAAATTTAATACCATTTCGCTTCATTTTGTAAGAAATCACTAACTTCTCGCGTAACGTCCATCCCCGGTCGCAGCCGCAATGGTATGACTTCGATCGCGGTGGCCGAACCCCCGTTACCGCGAGAGCAAGACGTACTCGTAGGTATAAATGAGTTGAAATATGAACTGTTGTGCAAGAATATTTCACTAAAGGTGTTCAAATTCATACAAGTTATTTGCCAAAAGTCACTAACCATAATTTAATCACGTGAATTACATGTCTTTGGACATAACAAAAATCGATAAATATCATTAATTACTTTAAAAAAACATTCTGATTGCCATTAATGCTGTCTCCTAGTTTTTTTTTAAGTTTATAAAGTGCTTTAGTTATTTTATACTAAAGTAAAAGTGGTAATGTGCATCCAATGCTCATTTTGTTAAAAATCATTAAAGCATGATAATAACTTTTATTTTCGTTTTACGGTTTGCTAAAAGTAACTATATGCATATAATGAATTCTAGCTCAAATACTTTCATAGCTTTATTCATATTGTTTTATTTTTTAAAGTTGATAAGTAACAAAAGTGAATATTTAAACAAAATAAAAGATAAAAAATAACAAATTTGTTTTGTTTAAAGTTAGTAATGGTCTAAAACCAATTTACATCAAATCAATAAGGCAAAAAGTTAAGTTAATGACTTAATGTCATGGCTGTAACATCGAAATTATTCAATGTAAAAAAAAATGGATCCGTGCGTTAGAAAGAGTAAGTCGCGGCGAATCCGCCTGTGCTCGTACCTGTACTTAGTGATTTTATGCCTTTAGTGACTTCTTGCACTAAGCCGACGAATATTGATTGTCCTACATACTCGGGTAGTGTTATTAGTGCATACGATTGGAAATACCAATCACAATAGTAATCGCAGAGCTAATTATTGTGCACGTGGTGCAAATGTTGAGATATTGATCGCTGGAACTATCTAATTATTAATGAGGATCTGTTATGGCAATGCATTTATCTATTATATTATAATGTACACGAATATAACATTAATAATTGTGGGTTTCACAAGCCTTGGAAAGCCTTACGCCTGGTTAAATTATTGTGAATAGGTAACACGAACTTTGGGGTAAATCTTTTGATCCCCGAATAGTACACGTGCCTAGTGAACTTAGTACTTTTAGTACAAAAGCACCGAGTACACTGCATTAACGATGAGTACCAACCTACCAACCTGAAATGGGAGTCTAAGGTGTAAAGCGCTTTGTTAAACGAACTTGTTTGTTCAAATAGGTACAATGATTTCGATTATTTTTGACGGTCGCCTATTTACTAGCCTTTATCATTTTAAATTGTTATGTCTCATAAAATTCTTAAACTTGACTTGAATACTTCATATTTCTTAATATTGCAGCTCATAATACACCCTGACATAACGTTCATAAAATTCACTATGTTGGCACGTACGTTTATGAATATTGTTCTTACTTAAAAAGACTGTCCTATATGTCTTACAAATCACGTTGAATGAAAGTTATGTACTAATATAAATATGACGGTAGGAATTTTTACAGTTTCGTTGTAAATTCGGGAACTTTTCGAGTTTTTCTTAATTCGTTTTTTTTTTATTCAGTGATAATTATTCGGTACTATAGTTTTAAACACACTTCAACTTTATATCTACATGGGTTTGGCGTTCTTTGTTTACAGAGTATTTTTATTATTTTAGTGTGTTCACTGCATTTCGATCGATTTCGCTAGGTCAAATTATACTATATTTCTACAAACATATTTTAATAATTAAAAACGAGTTATTTATATAAATCACTTTAAAACTATCGTACATTTACTCAAAACGTTTTTGTATTTTGGTGGATTGTCTTATTATCCATTTGTTAATCTAATCAGGCATGGTAACAGAATACACGAAACGATAATAAAAATAAATAATACATTTACGTGGATTGTCTTTATAACAAATGTTCGGGTATTTTGCCTAGCGCAATTATGTGTTAAATACTAAACTTTAATTGTGCTAATTTTGCTTCTTAAGGACGGTAAAGAATATGAATAACAAAATAGAAAAAATAATGCCAGCGTCAATGACAGTAGTATTTACGAATAAAAAATAAGAATGTCAAAAGTAAGACGATAACGGAGGCAAAGACAACGTTGCGGCGGGAGCGGAAGCAGAAGAGGCAGCGGAGCGGCAAGGCAGCGGTCGGCGGGCGCCGGCGCGACATGAGGTGACGCCTGGCCTCCGCCGCCGCCGCTCCTCGCCAATGATGGTGGAGACGCACCGCGCTCCGCCGCCGCGGGGCGCGCGCGCGCCGGAGCCCAGGGACAAGCCTGCCTCCGTCTCCGCGCCGCCCTCGCTGGCTGGCAGTGACTCCGCCATGCACCTCCGACGCCGCCGACACAAAACCGTACATTTCGGGGAAAACCTCCTCATGCAAGTGTGTGCCGACCGCACGCACCTTGCGGAGCTTGGAGCGCTGGTCCCCGACATCTCCTTCTGCCACAAAGATCACACAGGCGTGCGGAAAGGAGACGCGCGCTTCTGTTGTGTGGCACACCACTGCTGTTTGGCTTCGGGTGCGCTTGACGCTCTCACATCCAACGGCAGACCCAAACCACGCAGAGAACGCAGCGGAGACTCGCACTCGAGCGGAGGTGAAACCGCAGACAAAGGGGAGAGCGGCGGCAAGGCGGCGAAGCAATCGAAACGCAAAACGAAGAGGCATCATCATCACCACCACCACCATCATAAGATTCATAATTGTCCTTATCACGACGTTGCTCCTCCGCCTGAAGATGATCCCGAACCCGAACCCGAACTGAAGCCTATACCGAAGAAAACCGTTTCGCCTTATCTATTTATACCTAGTAAATTAGAGCCGAACGTTCAACAGTTGTTCAGTTTTATTGAGGGCGTGCTGAGCGCGTGGGCTGCTGAGGATGGGCTCACGAGCACCGGCGAGTACTCGGAGCCGGACGAGGGCGTCGTGCGCAAGCAAAAGCTGTTCAACTATAAGAAGCGCACCGACATGCTCAACATCCGCCGCATCGTTTATGAAGTCTCCATACTGCACGGAACTAAACAACTCGGCAACGTCCGATTTAGACACTACCACTGGAAGGGAACTGCTCAAACATGCAACAAGGCGTTTCTCAGAAAGGTAAGAGAATAACGCTAAGGTAATTGGGTTACGGTTAACGAGCTCAGCGGCTTTTAGGGTTCCGTAGTCAAACTAGGAACCCTTATAGTGTCACCAAGTCCGTCCGTCCGTCCGCAGCCTACTTAGCTCAGAGACTCTTAGTACTAGAAAGCTGTAATTTGGCATGAATATACCTACATATTAGTCACACCAACAAAGTGGTAAAATAAAATGATGAAAAATGATTTTTTTTTGTTTCTAATTTCCCTATTCGTAACGTGGTGATGTATTTTTTTTCCTCGTCTACCTTACCTACTTAATTAGTTCCTGAGATACAGGCAACTATTTAAAGTATTTACGAGGGGCGGCTGAAAAGTTCTAAGCCTAAGGTAGAAAAAAAATGTTCAGTTTTTTTTTACTATTTTTATTTTTCAATATAATCTCCCTCTAATTCAATGCATTTATTACATTTTTTAAATAATGCTTTTAGACCGTTAAAAAAATTAGTTTTATTTTGGGTGTCGAAATGTTCCTGTACAGCCGCCTTCATCTCTTCATCACTGCCAAATCGCTTTCCCCTTAAATCTTGCTTCAAATTGCTGAATAGAAAATAATCACTAGGGGCCAGATCTGGACTGTAAGGTGGATGATCAATTTCCTCGAAGCCAGATTCCTTCAGAGCAAGCTTGGCAACACGAGCGGTGTGAACGGGGGCGTTGTCTTGCAAAAACAAAATGCCTTTGCTCAGTTTGCCCCTTCGTTTCTCGACTATGGCTTGTCGCACTTTTCTTAATAGCTCAGCATAATAAATTGCATTTATTGTAGAGCCTTTCGCCAAATAGTCTATTAAAAGAATGCCATCGCAATCCCAGAACATGGTGGCCATTAGCTTAGACGCCGATCTTTGAACCTTGAATTTCTTTGGCGGCCTTTCACCCTTTTCGATCCACTGCATAGATTCAGACTTCGACTCTGGATCATACTGTCTGATCCATGTTTCATCAACAGTTACTATGCGGGAACAAACTTCATCTAAACCTTCTTCACATAATTCTAAAAATGCCTGAGAAGTTTGAACACGACGTTCTCTATCGAAAGCTGTGAGCATTTTCGGCACCCAACGAGCACTTACTTTTGTCATAATATGCAAATGTTGATGCAAAATCTCTCCAACTCTTTCCTTACTAATACCTAAGGCTTCAGCTATTTGCCAAACCTTAATTCTCCGATCCTCTAATACTAACTTTTTGACTTTTTCAGTATTTTCTTCAGTCACAACCGATATTGGCCTTCCTGAGCGAGGATCGTCTTCGATCGACTCCCGTCCAAGTTTAAAAAGTCGACTCCATTTTTTAACAGTGGCATGAGAAGGGCCAGATTCACCGTAAATACTAGAAATTTCTTCAAAAATTCTTTTCGGCGATTTGTCACTTTTCGTGAGGAACTTAATGACTGCACGGTGCTCAATTTTCGTGATATGCGTTGATAATTCACACATGATGACCTTTAGCGTCGGATATCTCGAGATGTAATAAACAAAAGACGACATTTTTTTCTTTTATTTATTAACTTTTTAAATGGTCTTTTTAGTGGCCAGTATCGCTAACGCATATGCAACCTCAAAATACCTTAGGCTTAGAACTTTTCAGCCGCCCCTCGTATACCTACTAAAAATCATTTAAGGCAGCACGAAATAACTTTAAATAGAAAATTAATTCTACGGTTGCCGTAATGGCTTCAGAACCCTTCACTGAGCATGGTCCGACATGCTCTAGCCCGGTTTTTTCAATACTTTTTTTTTGTATTAACGTATTACATCTCTTAGTGGGATTAGGAAGATTGGCAGATCTGATGAAAAAAGTCTCCTACAAACAGTCATATTACTCGTAAACTTTACAAGGGTGATCAAAACGGATAAATGGTAAATCTTGTTAGTCTCCATCGGTTTATTTTAACGTTACTGTATATAAAGGTGGCAAAAAAAGTATGATGTTAAAGACGCTTTTTGAATTCAGTAAAGAAATAGCCACCCAACCTCAGACTGTATCCATAAGAAAATTAGTGACTCGCACAATTCATTACGCTGAGATAAAAGCTCGTAGATAGCTAACATTTTGACCTTATTTTAGTTTCCTCCTCGGGAAAGCGCAATTTCCTTTCCTGCTAATGAGGCCTTTTCTCTCTCTTGAAAAATAACCCTCTATTTGTGTGTAAAATATTTAGCTACCTTTTTATACATTATGGTTGCTTTGACGGAACTCTCAAATGTTTTAAGTATGAAAATTAACTGTAGTTTAAAACCATAACAAGCAATATACGCAGAGGTTAATTTAATTTTAAATTATTTTAGTGTAATTGCCATATAAATAAAACTGATAATATTATTGCTAAGCTGTTATTTGTGTAATGAACTAATGAGTTTAAAATACTTTAACATTATTTAATAGCTGTAATGCATTAAAAACCGAAAAATTATTCTTACTTTAAAAAATGCATCTGCAAATGTGTACAAAGCTATTTGGCCTGATTTACCACTTCAATTTACCCCCAGGGATAGCTTAAATGCTCGTATATTAAAATGGCCCGTCAGTAGTAAAACTTTGTTACTAACTGCAACTTTCTACCTAACTAGGCGAGTTTCTATTTTATACCTTTATACCTGGCTGGCTTTGAGGTGCCAAAAAGGGACTAATATTAAACGTAATGGAAAGTTTAAATGCAATACCTAACCGCCCGGGCTCCAAACTTCGGCCTAGGGAACGACTGACGGACTCGGCGGCCGGCCTTAAATTATACAACTGCATACTGCGGACGCTTTACCTAAGCTTTAGGTACTGTCGTAGTCACCAGCAGTAATATACAGGGTGTCCCAGAAACAACGGCAAGTCCTTAAAGGTGATTTACTGAATACCTAGACAAAAGAGTTTAGTAAAAATGACAGTATTTGCGATTATAAGTAAAATATAAGCATATATTGCACAATAAATGTGACACGCTCTTATGCCTCTGGTAATAGAGACGTTTTCGCGACGACAATCACGAGCCTAATGTTAAATAATACATGTAGTAATAGGGTGATTGGACCAGTAATGGACAAGGCACCAATAATGGACACTTGATTTTTATTTTGCAGAAGATAAGGGTTATTCATTTGTTTTGCAATAATGAATTTTGGACCGTATGAAATTTGAATTAAGAGTGAAGTATCCATAACGTCAAGTAAAAGTGTCCATCATTGGTGCCGTCAGCCTAATCATTGTGGAATATAAACAAACAAAAAACAGTATGAAATACTATAGTCATGTAGAAATATGAACAAATCCGTTTAAGTTAGGTATATCTATTATCTACCAGTTAACCTAAGCAATTATAAAACCACGAACCACTTGAAGATAATAACTAAACATAAAATGTATCCTTACTTTAAACGATAAAGGAAAGCAGACGCACCTGCTTCAAAGAAAATCTGGTAAAGGAGCGTCATTTATATCTTTTCGTAACCAAGTTTGAACCCCGCAGGCTGCCTAGAGGATTTACCGTTTCATCCCTGTACAAGAAATCCAATGAATTTCGCGAAATCCCTACTTAGGAGGAACATTCGCCTTCCGTCCACCATAAATTTTGCGGTGGACTTTGGAGATCAGTGGTTTTTTTATAAGATTTTTAAAGTTTTCCGATAACAATGGCAACGCAATATTAAAAACGTAATTCAAAGTATTTCAAGAAACACTCAAAGAAAAGTCATAACATAACGTACTAAGTATCAAAAGTAAAGTAAAGTGCGCGACCATGAGACGTGGTTTTTGACCATTTATTTTTACATTAATACACTCCCCAAAATAGTTCATTTCAACTTAGGTTCACAATTAAGTACTTAAACTAAGAACATTTCTTTTAACCGTTTTAAAGGGCGTAAAGTTTTATTGTAGGAAAATAAGTAGTAAGAGTTTACTCAGTTACTTTATGACATCTTTGTTGTATGTACCTACATAAAAATTAACCGGAAAAATATAACTCGTTAGTTACATTAAATTCACAATACAACTTAAGTGTCAAAGCCAAATGCAGATACCGTTTGACGACATGTTGACCAAATCGATTAACACCCCCGTACACCTCAAATGAACTTTTATTTTAAATCCTAGACGCAGACAGGTAAATTATTCCGTGTACAATTTAAGAAAAAGCATTTTTTAACGACAGGTTACAATTTTCTACAAGATTTACGTTCGCAACAGCAAGATTGAAGATTGATATCTAAGTTCTCTAGCACAAATTGTCCTACCGTGGACGATACGATATGCCCAAAAGAACCTACGCGTTGCAAAATGATTTTGTTCCAAACGACGTTCCTTACTCATTTTCTCGGACGCGCAGTAGCAATGCAACTATATGGCACGAAATGTAATTTTATGTAGAAACTCGGTTGGCGCACATTCTTTTTTTTGTCGTGAAAGGCGAGGGCGCAGCCTCAAGGGCCATCGAGGCGAGAGCTAGCCCGCATGCGCCTCAAAGAACCTTGCCTTGTTTCCGCGTATATTGTGCTTCGATCAAAAGCGCAAAAAACACAAAAAACTTTATTATAATATGCAGTTTCTCTGTCTTAATTGTTAATTTATTAATAAAATAAAAAAGAATGAAACAAAAGATTGACACGAGTACATAAATTAATTATTAATAAATGTTGAACGTTTTTCAATCCCGTTATTAAAATTTCGTTTATACTCTTTATTTCAGTTCATCCTTAAGGGTTTAATCATGAAACAAAACTCTGACCCAAAAGAAATATTGCAATAGTAAACTACGTCCGTTTTATCTTTATTTAAATAAAGTTCCCTGAGACAAATTCTGGAATTTCGTACACTTACGGAACAAACGTCCGTTAATTCTTTAAAAAAAAAATAGCTGTCTCAGCTCCAAACGTTGAATTGTGGACAAACTATTGTTAACAAAGACACCTAAGTGATAATCATTTAACTTTGCATATACGAGATGATCTCAGTGATATAATAATCAGAATGGTATGACAACCCGTTTGTACCAATTTTAGGTGCAATACTTTAGAAACATCAATTTTTGATCCCTTACCATACATTCATAGACGTAAACTCATTACCTTTCTTTCGGCCTCGCACAGTCGTATCAAAAGAGGACATGATATGTTTGAACGTTATTGTACCAAATAAATAGGTCGACAAAAACATGCTAACTACCCAGTATTTAATGCTGCAAATTCGAACTGTAACTGGTACATGCTGTAAAGTGGCTACCACCATCTTATCCATTAACCCACCGCCAAACAGCAGTGTTCGCATTGTTGTGATCCGGTTTGGGGATAAGACAGCCGGTGAAATGACTAGCATAGAGGCATTTCATCTTAGTCCTCAGGGTTGGCAACGCATTTGCAGTCTTAGGATTGCATTGCAGTTTTGTGAATGCGAATGTCTATGGGTCACAGTTTCCACTTACCATCAGGTGGCCTGTGTGCTCGTTTGTCTTCTCAATGCCATAAAAAAAAGTACTTCACTTATACTACAAATGAATTGCGATAGTCCCTGGCATAGGGCTACATACACGGCTATTTTCAGGTAAAAGGGCTTAGTACAAGTAAATCAGTAGAAGAGTGCGGGGTAAAACCAACTCAAAACTGTTTCAATACAAAATTGACGCAAACGTCACGCACGGTGCTTGTGAGACATTAAATGTCAGTTGCAAGTGTCATCTATTCGTAGGTACATGCATGCACAGTGCACACGTAAACAAACGCATAGGTGATGTAATTTAGCTAAATCCCTCTATGCAACGGGTTTAATAGGATATTATTGTACAGGTCCGTAAAATAAGGGATTGCCTGACCAGGTTGTTAAAATAACAGCCCGCCCATCCGTTTCCGCTGAGGCATATATTATGCTTTACCCAAACAATGTGAGGATGTGATACAAAAAGATTTGTAAAAAGCAATTAAGATAATTAAACGTACAATAAATCCATTTTACCGCCTTTTATCTAGTTTATACATTTTGATTTCTTACCCTAAGGTTTTATAAAATAAATACGTAAAGAAAAACGAGATGTTTAATCTTCGGTGTATTTTATTTAATTATTTGTTTTTTTGACTCAGGAAATGTTCCGGGATTATAAAAACAATTTATTTCATTTCAACAGACTACACATGAGGCAAGATATTACTTAATTAAGATAGGGTTCACAGCAATCAATGTTTTTTTTTTTAATATTATAAAATTTATAAAATAAAATAATGGTACCATCCAATTTTTTCATTTTTTTTTGTCCGTGAAATTATCTAATTTTATTCCTATTTGTTTGTGCACTTTATCTAGGGACACACTGTATAAAATACAATTATCCCGTAGATACGAGGACAGCCACTACAGGTTACCGTACGTTTAAATAAAGCAGGAAATGGTACTTTTTAACTGCGTTTTAATGTTTCTCTCTGCTATGTTTTCAACAATTAGTTATCCATCAAGTCATTAAAATATATTTGAATTTTTTAAGACCCAATTTAAAAAGTATCTAACAAAATATAACAAGGAAGAAAAATCTCGTACCTTAACAAGGTACAAGACAAGCCATGCGTCTTAAAGGTGCCTTATTTTGCAAGAGCCATACTCTGCAGAAACCTATTGTTCGACGTAAATATCATTCCAAAAAATATTTTCTTCTCCTCAATCTGAAATCGACAGCAAAGTAAATATGCTTAGCAGTATGAAAATCAGATGTTTAAAATGTATTTTTACTTATGGATAAAAAGTATGACTATCTGGTATCTTTTGTGAAAATTCTGTTTTGTCATGTTGTTGTATTATCATTGTATACTATCATCCGCAATATTAAATAAACAATTGACTGTTCTGCATGACCTCTTTCCCACTTGTGAGGAATTTGTGCAATACAAACAACTGCAAGCTGTAGTTTACGCAGTTCTTACATTTGCCCCACCAGCGTTTATCTCACAAAAGTTACAACTGTAAAAGGCAACATAACTTAATAGTTTTCCACAAAATGACAATATGGCTTGTTGACGTTCAGTTTTGTGAAATACGATACGGGCCCAATGGTAATCAAACTCAATATCTTTGTGCCAACTTAATATCAACAGTTTATCTATTTCTCTTTTCTAAATCTTACTGAAATACCTCTATGACACAATAAAACATTATTTTTCTTTCCGTTTCGTAATGAGGTATAGGTAACTGAATCAGTTCCTACTCAGTGATGTTCAACAAATAAATTTAGTTACGGCTCGAGTAACACGTTTACCGGCGCTTCCACCGTTTAACGACCTTAAGATTCAGAGTGTTCAGACTCGTTGGAGCTCACCTTACACAAGAGTGAGCTGGTAAGCTCTCAAAGTGTAATAACATCGTCGATAAACCGTACCGACGCAATAGGTACAATTAAACGTTTTAACTATACGAGTTTTAGCTCGATAGTAATTTAATTAATTATCTTTTAGCGTCTCGAAATAAGACAAACTTGCTTTTGCATATCCTTTAGTATTCGCATTTGTACACAATATGTCAACAACATGAATAGTATTCTTATTTCTTCCATCCTACCATTGCATATCAGAATCAAATATTGATATGACATAAACACAATATCTGTTGGTGCGTTTTTTATTTATCTACATAAACTTCACTTGGCTCTCCATTCCCAACCCGTTCAAATATGCTCGCAAACGGAACTCTCTCAAAGCACGATTGCACACACAAGTGGCGCGCATAGGTCATTGTAGACAATTGAAAAAATATTTGCTTTGATTGAAAGCGAGGCTAACTGAGCATAAAATTCGTTGATGCGAATGATGCGAACGATTAAAACCCAATGCTTTAAGGAACTTCGCGTTATGATTCGAAGCTGTTCAAACCCCGAGTTTATGGCTTCACAAAATATAGCGTTCGTCTTCTGACGGCCTGTCAATGCTGCTATGTAGCCGCAACGCCCTCATTTCACAAAAGTTTCTTTGCAACAAAAAACGCAAAACCTACCATGTGGGTCAGTAGTCGAGTTTTAATGGACCATCCAGAGTTGGTCGTGTCATGGGCACAGTTGTGTGTAGTTAACTGAAAGTTTGCTATTGGCTATAATAAGAGTTTGTTTTTCTCTGTCAGATTTCTGATGATGATCGCATGTCACTGACGACGGCGGTATCCGACGAAGAGGAGCCAGGCGAGAGCGCGATGAACTCGCCTTACAAAGGCAAGCAGACCGGCGCTGCGGCGGCTTCCTTCAACTGCACTGGTGCCGTCAGGAAGGCTGGGTAAGTGACCTGTTGTACCCTTGCCAAAAGTCACAATTAACGTACTCGCTAGCGAATCGAATGCTCTGTCCCTCGCACTCTATAAGAATACTCCGAGATCTGCGAGGGACAGAGCAATCGACTCTCTAGCGAGTATGGTTATTATAACTCATGGTAGGGGTCACTGATCCAAAAACATACGGCTCTACCAAAAATTATATACGTAAAAGTTACCTCCATACCTCTTAATCGACATTAGCCTCCCGTTTTTCGATAATAAAACAGAGCGTTAAGTTATGTTTGCTCTAATATGTATTTTTTAATTCTTGATACATACCTCCAGCCTCCAGTTTAGACAATTGTAAAAATGATATGATGAGGAAACTATTAACTTCGCTTTTACGTTTTGCATCGCCATGTAACAGGTATCTTTAATGTTTCATAAAAGGAAAACGAGTTGATTAACTGTAGCTCTCAAAATGCTCAGACTATCCTGTCAATGAAAGAATACACAAAATAACACCGCGGTATAACATCACCGGATTGGATGAAACCAATTTTTTAATCAAAAGCCAATTTTACGTCGTTTTGGGATCCCGTCCAATCAACGAGGGTATTTTTAGAACCGAGACACTGACGATAAAAAATGTACCGTGAGTTCCTGAATAAAAAACTTAATTTATTTTACAACTTTGGACCGACGGTAAAACTATAAGGGTTTCCTTGAAAATAAAGTATTTCCAACTAAATAAACCTTTAACTAATCTATACTAATATTATAAAGCTGAAGAGTTTGTTTGTTTGTTTGCTTAAATGCGACTACTGGTCCGATTTGAAAAAATATTTCAGTGTTAGATAGCCTATTTATCGAAGCGGGTCGCTAATATTTAGATATCCTTGGTGGTATTGACTATTACAGCAATACTACGAATAATCATTACAACATCAATATTGGGTTGTTTTTTAAATTAAAACTGTTTTGAAAAGAATTACAATATAGTAAAATATGTAAAACATTTAATGAGGGCGCATAATAAAAAGTATTCTATTACTTAATCATTAAATAAAGATAAGTAAACTCCCGTATACTCTCACATTCACCTTATATTATTCCTCTTAATTTAAATGTACTAGTATCAATTAATATTTTTAGTCTGATTTCAATTGGAAATTAATCTAATCACAGGTTTTACCGATCAAATTTGTTTTGCGCCAAACGTAACGACGCAGACTCTTTCTTACTTAAAAAAGTTCGAATAAAGTCCAAGACCAATATGAGACCGTGCAATTTTTCCATCTAATATTGAACCTAAGAATGCCAACATCCAAGAGTACAACGTCAATTCGACTACAATAATCGAGTTCAAAGGTGACTGTGACTAAAATCATACATATGGTTGAGAGAGGCGATGGCTGAGATACGCGTCATACTCGTGAACGGGTGCTGTTTGTGGGGTCCGGTCTGTTCACGTTTGCAAGGACTTTTTGTTAAATAAATTATTCTAGTTATGGCTTTTGACGTAGAGACCTCGTCGTGTTGTTCTCATAGTGTTTTATTGTTTGTTTGTTTTTATTTAAGGCTTATTGACCTTACATTTGTAATGATTTTATTTTTGGTAGTTTTAAGAAATTATTATTTATTACTTTATTACCTAATGTAACTTACTTTACTTAATGTAACTTAGTTTCGCGCTTCTTCTCCGCAATGATGGTCTCGTCCGAAGCGCTGGTAGATTCACCCTATATTACCTGGAGCCTGTTTACATCTCCGAAATTGTATTATTTATTTTAATCTGACATTTTGATGTATTTAATTATTATTACTACTGGGACCTGTACATCCCTATGACATTTAAATTATGTAGCTTAAGTTTAGTATTGTAATAAGTGATTTATTTTTAAAAAACGGCTTACTGTTGAGTTTCTTGCGGCGCTTCTTCTCAACAGTGGTCTCTTTGGAAGCGCTGGTAGACTCAGACTTGTAAAAGTGCCTACAGGGCCTACTTACAGAATAAATGATTTGATTTGATTTGATTTGATTTGATACCAATCATCATAATAACATTTTGGAATAGGTATGTTATGTACAGTCAAGGACTTTAATTGTTAAGCCACTATGGAACCCTGTCGCATAACGTTGATCATGAATTTAAGCGTAATTTCTTTCATAATGGTTTGACGCTGTCATTATGACAGGGTTCCATAGTGGCTTAACAATCAAAGTCCTTGACTGTACAGGGCCCGTAACTTTCATGCCGCTGACGCAAAAATGACGTCATTCTACTTAGAGTATGATTTCATATTGTTTTATTGTAATTATTAACCATTATCGTCAATCATTTAATCATGTACAACTGAGTCAAGTAATCTTTTGACGCGTAGAAAAATAAATACCTACTTGATACATGAAACGTAAATGAAACTATTTGTCTTGTTATTTATGCTCCTGATGCATCTTAAAATTCGTAAGATCCAGGTTGGACCTTGTGTTAAATTTCGTTCTTCTCGTTCAATATGTTTAGTTGTTCGCATATTAGATATGTGTTGTGACATTGCTGATTTTTGATGTTATATTTTGATCACAATTAGTACAATAATCGTTTTTGTCGTTTACGATTAAAAACGGATATTTGTTGCAAAACTCCTGTAACAATAGCAAATGTAAACAATAACTAAGACACTATTAAAATCTAAGGAACATTTAATAAACTGACTTTTTGTTCTTTATTTGAGTGACAGTAAGATTCAGTTAAACTTCATTGTACTGATTATTTCATCGATACCGGTCAACTAAAGAGGTTGACAATAATAATTATGACGAAATACTAATTGGAATCATACTGTATGTAGCGTGACGTCATTTTTACGTCAACGGCATGAAAATTACGGGCCCTGGTTATGTGTACAACATGAAAAATAAATCTAAAAGAATCCACCCTGTAGATATTTCGCATATTTGTCTAGCTTTGGTAAAATTCCCATTTTGGGCGATGCCTTTTTTTCAACCAACCGGCTTTGAAACCCCTTTTCGTCAAGGCAAATAAAGCTACCTACACAAACTCCAACAAATATACGAACATGAAATGAATACGACGGATTATACCCCATATTTGGCTCGTAGTGAGTAAAATCACTTTGTCATTTTGTTGTTTGTTTTCTCATTTCCATGAACCTACTTATAACGATTCTGTCTCAGTGGATGGTGTAATTTAACTTTAGCCGTATTTTATTACTTTGTTAGCAAATATCTGTAGATTCTGGTGCAACGTAAGATACGATCTGTTACTAGGTGAAAAGCAATTTAACAAAGAGGTTATATAAGTAGAAAAGGTATTCAATATTTTTTAAATATTTATCCTTATCTTCGTTTATCTAATCTTCTTTATATTCAAAGTATAACGTCCGTCTCCGTTACTAAAACTATAATTATGGAAACATTGTAAAAGCATAACAGGGCAATAGTTAGTCAAGCGCAAACTCATTACCAATAATAATAAAAAAACTACCGAGGATTATTCAAAAACATAAATACAGTTACAGCGCCGAGCCACGGTATTTTAATTCTCGCAGGAATAAATGCAGGACGAGGTTTCCGCGGGGAATCCAATACTCATTCAATGTACACGTCAGCGCACATTTATGCTTGGCTGAAGAAAAACAAAATGTGTACTATAAATGCCTGCCTTTCTGCAGATTTTAAATAAAATGTAAGTGACAAGGAGCGGGGAGGAAGAAAGGCGACGTCGTACGTCGCTGACGAGATTCTGTCGGGGCCTAAGGCGTTCTTTATGTTCCTTGCGGCTACAATCCGCTCCCATGAATCCCAAATGACCGGAGGGAAATCTTAGCCGTGACCCATTCAAACGCTGTAAAAACTGGCGGCGCAAGGAGACGAGTGCCTCTTCGACGAGAATTCTCAAACAACTCCTGCGTGCATACAATAAGGAGTGTTCGGTAAGACATCGTGTATTGTTCAGTAAATACGTTGCTCGGCGCCTACACTGTTTGTTTGTCAATACTCTTTGTTAATCTTCTAAATATATAAAAGGAGAAACTGACTGACTGACTGACATATCAACGCACAGCCTAAACGGCTAAACGTAGGCACTTGAAATTTGGAAGGGACATAGCTTAGGTACCGTAGAGGTGCACTAAGAAAGGAATTCCCGAAATTCCCACGGGAACGGGAATTAGCGGGAAAATTGTTAACTCAAAAAAAATGTTTTGCCCAACGAAGTGGACACGGGAACAGCTAGTGTAGCATATTTTAAAACAACAATTTGATTTTGCCGGAGGTCATGTTTTAGTATTCAAAAAGTTTTAATGCTAATTCAAATGAACTCTGTTACAGAAAGGCTACAGAAAACAAATTAGGAGAGCTCTTTTACATTGAAAATGCGTGAAACCTTTTGTGTATAACCCTTTTGGAACATCTTTTTGTTCGATGATAGACGTAGCCCAATCAATAGAAGTACGATAAATCAGCGCTATGTGTAATTAAAGAGAGTCAGCATTACCGTCAAGTGCAAGTTAAGCACTCCATAAATCAGGAAATTGCGCGAACCTTTATTCATAGCTATGATTAATGCGTGTGCTAATGGTTATTAGTGGCAAAAATACTTACTTATACGCTTACATGTGAGCCGAGGAGGGCTAGTTTGATTGAGTTTATTACCTCACGAGACGCTTCCGGCAAAAGCTCCTGACTACGTCGTTAATAAGCATACGTCGTTATCGCGGATACAAAAACGATTTGACAGTACAGAAAGATTATGAAAAACAAGCAATAACAGACGCGAAACTCATTTTGAGGAACATCTATGCCTACTCCTACGAGTTTAAAATGTATCACACATTAGAAAAATAAATGTTGAAAGATCATTTAGTCAATTAAAATGGATATTTACTGCTAGACGCCGCAAATTGACTGTAGAAAATTTAGAAAAAATCTTTGTAATCTATTACGAAAACCAAATAATACATGTGAAAAATACACGTTAGTAAAAATTACACACGTTGTTATCTTATTTTTTAAATAGACTTTCTTCTAAGTAGGTAAGCGTTTAATTAGTAGACGATAACAGTTATCTTCACACAAGTACGTATATATTGTTAAAATTGTTAAAAAAAAAGACGTTAAAAGATAATTAAATTTACTTATTTCCTATGTATAAACTTGTTAACTAACCACATGGAAACAAATGACAACAGTTTAACCCATACCCCTTTGCGGCTGTATTTTTATTGATCTTTTCTAGAGAAAACTCTCCACATGTAAAGAGCTTCTTAGATGTTTAGTAGCTGTAGGCAGAATACGTCCGTTTCTACCAAATAGACATTCTGTTTTATCTGCTCTTTATCTGATTGGTAATTGTACCCGCGATAACGACGTATGTTAATAAGGTACCGAATACAGCGAAGCCAATAGATCATATTACATCTAACATTGTAGATTATTTAACCGCCTAAGTAAGTACAATATCTGTAACATTGCATTTAAGTTTTGTAATGCTTAAAATTGTTATTTAATACATACATACATACATACATACATACCTTCACGCCTTTATTCCCAAAGTGGAGTAGGCAGAGATACAGAATTACAATTCTAAAAAGTTGTTGCTAATTCTGTGACCACATTTTGCACAAACAGGCTAAGATTTTAATAAATAAAAAATAATGTTTTGGACACGGTTGTTCGATAAAGACAACAAATATACAAAGTATAATTAAATAAGGGAGTGCTGTCAGCAGAACCAATTCAAAAATATTGATAAATAAATCTATTGTGCTGATAGTACATTAAGCAGCAAATTGTTTTTCCCATGGGCAACTTATATGTAGCATGCCCACAAAATTTTCATGTTTTAGCAAAAAATAATAAAATGAAGAATGTCGTATACCTACTAAAATATATTGACCTATTGTACTAAAATGTTTATACTAAAATATATTGAGTTAGGCCCGTATGAAATCAAGATGTTTATTTACAACAATCACGATATTGTAAGAAGCAACCAAATTAATAGAGAGCTACTTCGCTTTATTGCGTCTCACCACATGCTTGGTATACTCACCACATTTCCATCCGTGGTCATTCCTTTCATCAAGATGTCGAGTCGAGTTCAGTCATTCCAAGTATAGCTATACCTTAGATGGCGTGGGAAAACGACCACTGGTTTACTCGAGAATAAAATTGTGGAATATTTAGAGATATGTCCCTAGTTCCGAGTATTAATTCAAGTTTGGGCGAATCCACCCTTATTTGAGTAAGAATAACAAACATTGCCTGATCGCGGAATTTAAATTGACAAGGTACATTACCATTTGAAAATCATTATCTTTTACTTTGATATCCGTCATGAGATTTAGGTAGACCTTTTAACTCTTTAAAAAATACGAGTATACTTACAGTCGCGACGCTCCAATCTTTTAAGTTAATTTTAAACATGGTAATACTTTGTAGCAATTCAAAAAACTGTGTTGGCAGCTTTGGTGTATTCATCCTACGAATGAAACTTTCACAACTTTTCATGACGTTTCATTGACATTTGTCAAAATTGTAAATTATTGTTATGTATTCGATCCAACTGTATATTGGAATTGCAGTGAAAAACAATAATAAAAAGCGCTAAATCGCACAAATACGTACAAATAATTAATTATGAAAACTGCTAGGACGGAAAGTAATTCTTCGGTTTCGACAATTTTTAAAGTACGCACTAACTTTAAAATAAGTAAACAAAGAGGAAGAAAAAAGCAGCCTTCCCCAGTGAACGTTATTATTTGGGCCATGGAAATACTCAGCAAACGGATGAGAAACGGCATCAAAATCGAAGATATTCGGTCGCTAATCAAAAAAAATTTTATACTACCGTGCAAGAAGAGAGACGTCGATAGGAAAATAGACACAACTGTTATGTTTGCTGTATATTTTGGTATATTAGAATTTCAAAATGATCTTTTTTTCCTTCGCAAAACCACCCTCGACAGAGACGAGACGCCTCCACTGTCATGTGTAAAGATTGAAAGTAGAACTTCTCAGCAAATCGAGTAATTAATTAAAGTTTATTTTTCAACATTACTTTTATTTCAATTAGTAATTTGTAAGTAAAAAGGAAAAACAAGGTAATCGCATAATGTTATATGTGTAAATTTATGATTGAACTATTTTTTTATTTATTCGTCATTAATTTGTCACCAGATTTCTTAGTGTGAAAAAGTGGCTACTACGTAAGAAACACCAGATCGAGTTGGCTAAAAAGCGTGGCTGGAAGGGGTACTGGGTATGCCTGAAGGGTACCACTCTCCTGTTCTACCCGTGCGACTCCCGGGAGGGGCGCTCCGTGGAGGCGGCACCGAAGCACCTTATCATAGTCGACGGAGCTATTATGCAACCCATCCCTGAACATCCCAAACGTGATTATATATTCTGCCTGAGCACCGCGTTTGGTGACGCATATCTATTTCAAGCACCTTGCCAAGTAAGTATGCTACCATAACTACCACTGTAATTATACCGCGCATGTGATGAAACCGTACGCGGACCCTTAGTAAATACTTAATTAAACTATATCACTTCAGTTCTTAAATGGAATCGTCTTTGTTCTTTGCCAAACTCATCATTTTGGTGTAGCGTGTTCCATTTGATTTCCTGTCAAACAAAAAAAATGTATTAAATTACGATTTCATCGTAGGTGGAGTTGGAAAACTGGGTTAACAGTATACACAGTGCCTGCGCCGCGGCATTCGCGAGGCACCGCGGCAAGACCGGCACCCTCCATCTGCTGCAGGAAGAAATTTACCGGCTTGAGAAAGCCATCGAGTCGGTGAGTACACTAGCTGTGCCCTCGACGCTACAGGCGAGTGCCTAATTAAATTCTTACAACCTAGCTTTCTTGCGTCGAGAACATAAAACAAGAAAACTGTCGCTGTGCAAGTCTTCATGATTTAATCGGGCTGTTTCCGTTGGTTTAGTTATCTGGATATACTGCCACAGCACCTTTTCTAAGACGTCGAGTTAACATTGGCCTAAGCTGAAGTTGTGGCCGTCTTGTTTGCTCTCGTGCAAATAAAACCGGGATAACTGAAATTCCTAATGCACTATTCGACCCCGACTGCTCATCGCTCGGCCTGAACCAACACGGGCATTGTTTAAGTAGTACAGATCTCTTGCTACCTCCTATTATACGCTGACGTTCAACTTTATTACAACGCTGTAAGAGTCAATTTTAGATAAAATCCTGTGTTCATTGTTCACTGTAAACCCTCAAGCATACAGCGGAGCGAGGCGAAAAGCTTTTGCTATTTGTGTAGATAAATATTATTGCGCTCGCTCCGGCTGTCATAAATGTATTCGTATGTTCTACTTCGTCCCTTCTTTAACATTGGGTCGTTTTGTGAAAACAAATTCGTTGACTGAAATATAAAAAGTAATCTGCAAAATGTTAATATACTCGTAAAAAAAAACAAAAAATATCGGTAAATATCGCAATGCGTAGCAAAATTCATTCTGTGTAAAGTATTATTAATCTACTGAATCTATATTGAACTTTTCATTCCAATATACCCTTTTTTATGCGCTAACAAATAGTGGTATTCATCTCAATTAAATAATTACTCAGAATGCCGGTCAACTTTTACCATTACGATTTTTCGTTTTCGTTTCTATGTTTACATAATACCCCAAAGATGTGTACTGCGTAATGTTTAGACACTGCCGACACCAAATAAACACGATAGAAATAAATGTACTTTAACTTAGGTATATGAAGTTGAGTGTACATGTTGATTAGTACATTAGCCAGGTAGTTCCAGAGAATGTGTCATGTCAAAGTCGAAAAAATGTATGCACGGTGAAGATATATTTTTAACTATGATTGCACTTTGCAAATATACTTGATTATGATACGTTACGATCAGAATTACTACAAGAAGCGAGACATTGTGTAATGGCGAACCAGAAACTTATACGTATTTGAGCGGCGCGGCGGCGTGCGGCCGGCTCCAGTGGAAATCGCGCCAATTTCCGACCCGCACTGCCCGACCGCAACACGCGTCAAAGCCTTTGTGGCTGTCTCGAACCACTACATATTTACCGCCGCGCGAATATAAGCTTTATTTTGTACCAGCTATGTTTGCCGTTGACTGAACTAAATAGGGAGCAATTCAAATTCAGTTCAATTTCCAGCCGTACCTTTACCACCCGCTCAAATTTGAAGGAGTATAATCATCGACCTTTAGGGTTACTGTTATTTCAAATTGAATTAGATAAAGTGATAAGTTGAACAGAGGCTTTTTATTTAGTTTAAAGCTTAAGCTGACGTACACAAACTTTAATGTGATACTTTGAACGACGCGTAGGTATAAGCGGTATTAGAGCGTAGATAGGAAAGTTCAACGTAACGTAATTAAGGTGGACGCACACGCTGGGCTAACGCGGTTAGGTGTGCGATCTATTTTATCACGCGATAGTTACCCAGGCAGGTGCGCGCGCATTAATATTCATAGTGTTACTCTCGGCGGCGAGTTCACGGAAACCAAGCTGTTCAAAATTTCCCCTTCCAAATCAAAAACGCCCTTACAGCGGCCGGCGTTTACGCTATCCTGATTGTGTTACCATATCATTTGTACAGTATTAACGACAAGAACAACGTAAGCACCAGCTGCTGCCGTAGCGATCCTTTTGATTTGAACGGTAACAAATACATTATGGTTTCAACATTTTGCTAACTAAGTACCTATTCTATAAAAGCCGCAGGTTGGGAGTTGAATACTTATCGGTTTATGCGATTGATTTAATTAGTTAGAATGGCAGAGGGATTTAGTCGGAATGTACTGAAATTAAATTGTGACTTTATATAATATTGATAATTTATTCAGTGTTTGATAGAATTAATTGATTAAAGTGATGAATAGATTACCTCCTGTCCTGTCCTGTCCATTACGTCTTGTGATATAAAATGTTACGCCATTTTGTATCTGCCAATTCCGGGTGGCTATCCGATTATTCAGTATATTTTAATGAGTAATACACGAGCTCCATAGCACTAATTACAATTTAAAATCTTCCAATACCAACACAGGTCGATTTAGAAACATCCTCATTTGAATTCATATTTTTTTAGCGCTTATCTGCTTTACTTTCCGCTCTGGTTCACGGGAAAGGTACAGGAGTCTCTGGAAATTATTATACAACACGCAAACAAATAAATCTGCGGCTAAAAGATTTATCCGAAAGCGGAATTGTAGATTTGTATCTTGCGTGGCAACAAACGGGGAGATAAATCTTTGGTAATTAAATGTGAACTGGGACTATCCGTGACCGTGCGTGCCGACCTTTTGCTGTCATTAATCATCAATTCGTTTACATTAATTTATTTTACCTACAATAAATAAAATATTTCAATTACTTACCTAAACGTCTTCATAAGTGGCTCGGCTTTAATAAGAGTAGCTTTACAAGAACTGGGATTAATGATGTATTTGTCTTTAAATCTAATCTTAGTAACAAACCTATGTATTTAGCTTGTTGTAATACACGGGGACGTATCATAGTCTAGTATGTAATGTATATGTAAAAGAAAAAATTGACTGGTTGATCGATCAACGCACAGCACAGCCGAAGCCGTTAGATCTAGGGACTTGACATTTAGAGAATCTATTCCTTGGATACCCTAGGAATGCAGTAAGACCGTAGTTTTGAAAATTCTAATGTAATAATAAACAGTTAAAGAGGTAACGTCGTTTAAATATCGAACTAATCTCAAGAAACATTGCTTACAATACAAAGAATCAGGACTGTTTAAGGTGGGCACTTATGCAATAGTAGGCGACATTAGTTAAATAGCATAATTTTCAACGTAATATAAAACGACTCTAAGTTTTATTATATTCCACATATCGGAGTTATGTGCGGCACGAATTCAATTTACCCCTCGCCCAGGGCGCGTGCATTGTCAGATGCGGCGTGCCAAAAACACATTTTTCAGACGAATTGCTCGTACTCGTTTCAGTTTTTAAAGAAACTCTTAGCCTTAAGTATATGGATTTTGTATATTGATGGATGCGGGCGGCACAGATGTGGTTGCCGCGATCCTTAGGGAAGCCTTTTGAGCAACGGTGGAGGTCTTTTGGCTAAAGCATTTAGATTTATATGTTTTTTTTTAAAGCTTTTATTTAACTTGCAGTTATGTATGTTTGTATGTAAGGGTTAAATCTTGCAAGTTGAATTTGACCCAGTTCCCAGTTTCCGATGAAGCTGAAAATTTGCATACGCGTTTATTTCTCATGACAATACAATAATATAGTACCTACCATCAAGCTGGTCTGATGATGGAGACTCAGGGTAGCCATAGGAACTCCCAAATTACACATGATAAACTGACCGTGTTAGGGCTTGTTAGAATCGTCTTGACAAGTAGATGATGACTGTGCAAAAACAAGTACAATCGGCAATAAAAACTTGTCCCAAAAATTGAAATTTTGACAGAAACTTATTACAATTTATTTTAGTTAAAATAAATCGCTTATATTCATACCCGCTTCACGACTAACAGCAGTCCGTTGCAATTTTTAATTAAAAATGAAGTGTAAGCAATTCTAAGCGTGAAATGTTCCTTACAGGATCATAAGCTAAAACACATGGCCGATTTACAACAATCCGTGGTCTCGGACCCCGAGACTCGCGCGCAGTTGGCAGTGCAGATGCTGCAATGGGAAGAGAACCTCGAAAGACTACACTGTGAGCAGTTCCGACTGAGGTGCTACATGGCTAGCTTGCAGAGTGGGGAATTACCAAATCCTAAGGTAAGCTATTTTACTTTCAGATTGTATAGATACGGGATCCGTGCCACCCTGACTTTACAGCTGGTGTCGACAGTTCTTTACAAAGTCATATCTTGTACTTAGACGAGGAAGTAGTGATTATTTAAGTTGGTAAGACGGCGCTTCAAAGGCAAACTTATGATCTTTTATAACAGTTTTGAGATAGCAGTCTTGAGATTCAGATTCATTCAGGCCTGGAAACCCACTCACTGTTCGTTTGCATTTAGTCATAAAAAGATTTGTGATTTAGAAATAGCATCTAAGTTTAGTTAGTACCATGACAAGGATATATTTTCATAAAGGGACTCTTCTACACCGTGGTTTAGGGTCTAAAGGTGTTTTGTTCGGCTGAAGTCGCAATATACGTGACTCAAGAGCCGTTAACAAAAGCTCTCATACATTGCATATTAGAACATAAATGTAATCTTATTTAGCATTTTCTGACAATGACAAGGCGCGAGGCCCGTCACTTGATTAAATAAAGTTTAAATTACATTAAATTTCAGTTGAACCGTCTCTCGTCGTATTTATGCACATTATTAGCTGTATTAAACGCGCGTTTATTACTCAAGGAAAGACCGAATTTTTCATTACACGCTAGATATTTTTTTGTGTCATAGGGTTTGATGAAAAATATGCTATACATATTGTAATGTTTTCTGTTGTTTAGGTTTGAGTTTTAAAATCCACAGAGAAATCATTATAAGTCTTTTAAATGAGTATTTTTTCTAAATAATTTATCTACTTAACCCATACTCGGTACCTGTATACAGTTCCACCCTCTACAACGACTAAAACACGCATAAGTAGATAATGTAACGTCCTATTTCAATTCGCAATTCAGTTGGTAAATTCAATTTGTCAACGTGCCGCTAATAAGTCATGATCAGCCTCGTTTCATGGGGCAAAATAACGTTATGTTCAGTAAAGCACGCACGCAGTGAAAACCTGCAATCTTTTATCTCACGCCGCAGTCCAATCCGCGCCGACAGCTCGAATTGACGCGTGATTTGTTCAAGTTGACAGAGGGGAAAATTTAATGGGTTCGCTGTCAAATTCGACAGTTCCTGGGCGTGAGGCCGCCGCGGAAACTGTTCCGCGCCGACCTTTGTCACTACGCATATGACGTTTTCTCTCATAATAATACCTCCAAAAATAGTGCAAAAATGTTTCCCTTTTCGTGACAAATTAGGTTTGACCAGCGGATATTCCTATTAGAGCAATATCAATTTCCTCTTTCACAGAGTACCAAGACATGAAAGTGTATCGGTAATATTATTTTATTGGCGTTCAGAGCAAAGGTTTATATAAATAAGTATGTATAGTACAAATGAAAAATATAGGTATTTTGATTCTGTGGTTTCTATATCTACAATAATACTATATAGAGGAAAGATTTGTATTTTGTATTTTCGTGTGTGTAATGAATAAACTCAAAAACTACTGAGCCGATTTCAAAAATTCTTTCACCATACAAACCTACATTCACCCTGAGTGACATAGGATATATTTTATTTTTCTGCGTGGACAAAGTCGCGCGCAACAGCTAGTTATACATAAAAATATATAATTTGTAACATTCTGGTTTTAATTAGTCGGTGGTCGGTTAATAAGGTAGAATTCGACTGTCGCTGAATAAACATTTACTCGAGCAAACGTTGGAAGAAGTTTTAATTTACAATTTCACTAAACGATTAGGTACTTGAATTTTAATGATTCATAGAAGTATAGGTACCTGTACTTCATCGATTGTATTAGTATATCGAATTTCATTTCATCGAACGCTATTTTCTGCTGACACCAAGATATTTTCAGGAAGTTTTAAACTTTAATTACGTAGGTTAGGTTAGGTTTGGTTAGACTTGTGACAACCCGTACCAAAAAAGAAAAAAAACTCAAGCACCGAGAAATATCTTTGGATGAAATGATTTTCCCGCGTTCGTTAAAAGGTGTTTGTGTACTAAGTATCTACCGAAGATAGTGAATTTTGTGCGAAAAACTTACGAGTAGGTACATAAATACTTTTCTGCGATTGCAAACAAAAGCTTGAGCTCGTAGCGCGCAATGCCCTTCCATTACCTGTAAGCTTAGGTCACGTCCCGAAATGAGCGCAGAGAGCGTGCCGGTTATTGTGGCCTCGTTTGTACGATTGTTTAATACATGTCATGTACGAGTAGGTATGTGTTTTTGAGCAGATAATCACCAGTGTTCAGTCTGAAGCGCTATAAGGATTCCGAGGCAGAATTTTACAAATACACTAATTAGTAATAACTAACTTATAAAGTTTAAATATGTCGCCTCCTCGCAACCTGTTTGTTTCGAAAATATAATTCACCATAATGTATTAACTAACTGGATAACTTTGTTAAAAGAGTATCCTGTTTCCCAGTGTGGTAGGCAGAGACCACTTCTTTCCTGCTTTATATTACGAATATTATGAAAGAACATTTTGTACTGTGAGCAGGAGGTTTTTTGGAGGCCTGTTTGAACTCGAGGTGTTGTTATCAGTCGTTGCTGACGCACGTATCCCGAGGCACCAAGGGTACCCTGAACAAGCTGGGTGTATTCACCGTGTCCTCATTCCACGCGTTCATCTGTGCGCGCTCGCCGTCGCTGCTAAACAACCTACTGGCTGGAAGAGGTGCCACGAAGCGCCGCGCACCAAATCTCTCGCGCTCTAACTCTGGCTCCAGTCGGCGCTCTATGCAGGTGAGAACAGCCAAGTTATTTTCTTAAATACTCACTTGTTAACTGGAAGGAAGTTATATTAGTTTAAGTTGTGCCGTCAGAGTATCGCTCGACCGATGGAAAAGAAGCCGTTTTTATAACAGAATAACACCTGAGCTACCCCTACACGGCCTACACCCATGGTCCTATCCGCCATGCGATTCGCGGAAAATGCTCCAGTAAAGCTACTCCTCTCTTTTCCTGATGCGCTGCTTAATGTTCCTTCAAATCTCTGCTCTGAATTATTGTAGCGTTATAGATATATAAATCCGGCTTCTTTTGATCAGCGATGCTGCAAAGTTGGAATACGTTTTACCCCTGATAAAAGATGCTTTATCCTGGATATAAGCACTCATATTTGACGCATAAATTCATATTCCCGTAAGATTCTGCACGTCTCAGTTGACTTTACTGACATGTGTAAAACATAGCTATAAAAAAGCTGGTAATAACTCACTTTTTACCAGCGTAGTCGACATGGGTATCCATACAATTTATTATCCTTTATTAACCTATAATGAAAAACAGAATCAGAACTTTGTACTAATTTTGTTTTCTCATCATGAAAGGGAAAATTAAAATTGTCTCTGAAAATGAAACAAAACTTCGTTATTTTCGTTCTCCCACAGTCTAATTACGTTTCCCGGATACTACAAATGGTGACCAAAAAAATAATACTAAAAAGGAACGCAAATAGAGGTGTTGCGGGCGTTTTTGTACGGGGAATTGTGGAAATGGGTATGAGTGGAATAAATCTGTTGAGAGGGGTTAGAGCCGTTGCGCGGCTAATACCAACCGTCACGAAAAGAGACTATTACTGGCCGCCGCTTGCCCCTGACTGCCTGTCATTAGGCTACTTGCCCTTGTTTCTACAACAAATTGCACCTAATCTTGTTATAAGAGTAAAGGTGAAAGGTCTCCTTCCTCAAGTAAATGTTGTATTAAAGTCAAAATGTGTTGGACCCCTTGTCGGAAGCTAAGCGCGTAACTTCTGGATTAAGCTTTTAGTGAGATGCTCTAATTAGACGCTAATCTACCTAGTAAAAAATACTAAGCCGATCGAACTAGTATAAAATATATAGGCACTGAGTAATCCTTTAAAGATAAAAACTAGGTTACACCTGATCTGTTTAAGCTGTTTTCTTACTTTAGCTTGCTAAATAAGAAAATTCGTTTCTACTATGATAACGTTTTAACGAAAACAACTATAAATAACGTTGAAAAATACCAACCATTATGGGCTCCATTTCAACCACGCTCGTTATCGATAACGACTGAACGCTGTCGGTCCAATAAACGTCAAAAGTGCCAGGTCATGTTCAGATCATTTATGCACGTGAATATACTATGTGTAATTTTACCTACTTATGGCAGATGTCACGCGATGAAGGCGAGGCTGCGGTCAGGGTGTCACTGCCAGAAGGCACGACCGCCACTGTAGGGGTCCGGGAGGGCATGACGGTCGAGGAGTTCCTCGCCGGGGCCTGCGCCCGCCGCTCCCTCAACGCCCTGGAACACTTTGTCAGAGTGAAGAAACGACGGGACATGGAGGATCACAACTACTTTGTGCCGCATCGCAGTGATCTCATTGAGACTTACGTGAGTATGCGCTTTTTTAAAGATTCGACATCGAACGCGCGAGAGGACACGCAATTACCTATGTGAAAAATAGTTTTCAACATCGGCACCACCGAAGCTAGAACTCGACAACTCTGCGTTTCATTTCGAACTACATGTAAGGTTGACATGCTTTATTTTTATGTTTGCAACACGATAGCTTCAGCCTTTTTGTGTACAAAGGCTATCGGATTCCAATACATTTAGGTCGATATTCATCCTGTTTTGTTGAAAATAATTGACATGGATATCGACGGCGATATATTGAATCATTGAGAATAGTCAACTGCAGATTCAGTGAATTGTATTTGTAAGCTTCCGGTTTTAAAATTCTGCATTGTAAGTTTTCAAAGATAAAAGTATTTTCAACAAATTGTTGTTGAGACTTACTCTACGTATATTTATTATGAAAATGGATGGGTGTTTCGATCTTAGCTGGCATTTTTAGAGAGTAACGATGTACCCGTAGGAGAAGATTAAGTCGTGTCGCTGGGGTATTCCCGTTGTTCTCAAAACAAGGGGAGTAATTATGGTAATGTTGCTGCCTAGCAGACCGTGTCGGCCCAATACAGCATCCTATTTTTAAAATCTCGTTGAATAAATTACTTGCCTTGCCGACATGTGACTCGATTACGCGCAACAAATTAAATTATTAAGCGTGACGGAGAGCGCGTGAGCTTATTTTAATTAGCTGAAACGCTTCGTTCCCATAAAAGTGTAAAGGAATATAAAAAAGTGTTTCTAGATATTGTTTTGAGTACGGTCTGACAGCGCATACCTACATATATCTATCCAGTAACTGATTTTATACACACAGTGAAGGTTGGTACAGATAGTTGCGTGGAAACTATCAACGTACCTAGTCGGGACATAAGTTATGTTACTGAGATTAAATACAGTTAAAAAAAATTACCAATTAAAGGAGTTTTTCAAAACTTTGATTTGTATAAAATAGAAATAAAAATAATATATTCTAAACTATTGCAATTATTTGATGTAAATACAAGCTTGGAGTATTCCCATTTGGGATTAGAAATGAAATCACGCACGACGATGATACTGATAAAGGCCACAACTTTTGTAAGATTTCTTGTAGAGAGTTCAAATTTGCGTGACATAATTGAAATGGTTTTTTTTTTTTAATTTTTATAGAAATGTATTTCAAGCAATTAAAGATCCGTACTTGCATACCGGTCAATATTGATACGTCATTAAATTTACTTTAGGTTTCACATCAATTTGCAGGAATACGAAAACACACCAAATCTCTTGCTTCATAAGCCTCTTGCTTGCTTTCTTGAATTTTGTTGAGAAATATAATTTTGGTCTCTAAACATACATAGTGATAGGAAGTTTTATAATATTAAACAAATAAAGTTCCTTGGTAAACAAAGACTAACTTTTAAGTGTTATCAAAAAGTGACATTTACAGAAAAAAGAATGTTAAAAGATTGTCTCGAAACTTGCGTCCACTATATAGAATGATTATTTGTTCTTCAAAATGTATATTAATTGAGCTTTTAATTTTTATACGTATTAAAATTAAAAAAACAAACATTTTTCGCTCAACCTTAGTAATAGAACTTAGGGCCCGACTAGGTATAAGAAAAGTTCCATTATAATTTAGGTGAATTGGATAATAATGAATTATTGCGTTTTTGTTCGACATTTTTATACGGACATGAAAAATCCGTTGGCATAAATAGGGTACATTAATCACACCATAAATCAAGGTACATCGAAACAAGGCGCCCGGAACCCCGATAATCAATCACAGATAGGGCCTGTGATATATTGAAATTATTTTAAACAAAAATAAGGGTAAACGTATTCTTTTGACCCCTTATGCTAATGTTGGAGCCAACTGCGTCCGGCTTACTTTGATTGAGGTCCGACAGAACATGGTTTAGTCGATATGTATCTTCTAATTTTAGAGTATATAGGTACAATATCGTATTAGGTCTAATTTTAGTTTACATTTTTGCTTTCAGAATATTAAATAAAGATACAAATTCGTCTCTACTCTTTAGCTTTAGTTTGGATTTTATTTGTAGTAGTGTTATTTGTTGTATTTGGATAGTGTTCGGTTTTTTCTTGAATTTGATTAATTACGTAAAACTAAGTTTGTGTTTCAAAACATGGAAGAATAAAGCTAACTGTTTAAAAGAGAAACCCAAGAGACTCGAGTGTAGCTGCAAGCATATTCTATTAAGAAAAGTTTACTAGACAGACACGCTTCGTTGAAAGAAACATTTTCCGCGCCGAAGTACATTAAAAATACAATTTCTTCGCACAATTCTACGTATCCAGTGACCTTTAGACGAGGGTATCAACTTTTTCATATGTTTTCAGCTGACTGATCTCGCTGTCCCCAGTACAGAGGAGTGAATACGGTTCACCTATTCGTCTCGTCGGACTAAAATCCCTAACATCAATTCTCGTGCCCTCGTGTGCGTCACGCCAGTCACTTTATCTCCTACGTAATCATGACTTTATCCCACATTCACATTTCACTGCCGCTGGCTGTCACCGGGCCCATCTTTATAGTCTGCCCATTTAGAACCTACTTCGCAGACACTCGAGTCGCCCTCGTGCGGACCGGGTGACATCACGACTCTTTATTATATTTGTTTCCGGGTCTCTTTAAACTTCGATTATGAAATCGTTTTGAAGTGAGTGTTAATTGATATGCGGCTCGTGTAAAACTTGTTCGCGTTTAGAATAGGTTTCAATGTGTACCGCCGAAAAAAAACCGTCAAAATAATAACAAAGTGCGCTTTGAGTACCTAAATAGACGAAAATCAAATATGTTTGCTCTTAACTCAAACAATACGAAACAAGTTTTGAAACAAACAGCCTCAAGGATCACGTATTTAGTTTCAGAACTCACTGTCCTAGCTTGTCAAACAAAACGCAAGGATTTGGATTTTGATGGGTGCTGTTAACGATTTTGAAAGTTTTTTTTTGAGCGAATAAATATTTATGCAATTGAACCATAAAAATAAATGAATATGATTCATATGATCAGTTTATTTCAAAAATAATAATATCTTTCATGTGTCATTTGATATAAAGCTGTGTTTACAAGAGATAAACATACTGTTAAAACGACGTATGTGATCTACGCCCAAGCTGATAATGTATAATTTCCTATGTAGTTGCACACCCACGAGGTGGTAGAGGTGTGCGCCAAGATCCTTTACCAAGTGGAGCTGCAGCGGAGCACCCTTGAGCAGATGTGGGGCTTCAGCGTCGAAGCCGAACTGATAGAGAACGCCGAGCGTCAGGACGAACTCTGCTGCTACGTCAGCCGCGTCGAGGACAAGAGCGTAGCCATGCAAAACGGTCAGTCTCTTTCGTTTCATTTGAGGACTCTTAATGTTGAGATAGCTTAGATCATTGTCGTTGTAAGTATAAGATGAATTATTGCAAAATTAGTTGTTTTATTGTTTCTGTGACTCAATTTAAGGCGCCTGTTTCACAGCTGGTGAGTAAGTGATTGATTAGCAATCGACTACTTTCTCACTCAAGAAACAAACAATAGATATAGATCCTGTGTCAATAAAAGAGACACATATATTAATAGGCGAGAACTCTCTCCACTAGTTTGACGAAACACAGGATATAGATCCCGTGTCAATAAAAGAGACATACACAATGTTACAAGTTGATCGCTAGCTTGACTCTACTCCTTTACCGTGGAGGGACAAGTCCGTGTTGTTACTTCCAAAGTCATACGGAGTGTGCGAGGAAGTCAAGTAACCCCATGAGTTTTTGTAAAACATTGCCTGAGTGATATTATAAATATACGGTTTCTTCATTGTTTTATCTTGTCATACCAAAACGACAGCAACCGGCCGTTTAAACAATGGCAATGACGAAATAAGGGTGTTGTTTGCAATTAGTTCAACCCTTACAGTAATAATTTTTACCATCTGATTTAATTTCAATAAGATATGTCACTTATTATATCAATATAATAAATCTTTTTAACGGTTATTAGATATAGTATGACATAAATACTTTCTTATATTTGTTACTTGTATCTTACGGAAAACATTCAAAGAAAGTAAAAACACTTGTTTTATTACAACAAAGGGGCTCCAGAAACTGAGTAGGCAATTTCGCCTACCTTCCTTATTACATTTACTTTCGAATTCCGAGAATACCGAAGGACACTTTTTGTTATTTCTAAAAATTCCAACATTCTATTTTATCCCTAAGATCGGCAAGAAAAGGTAAAAAATAATATTTTGAAACATTTTGAAATGCTTGGGCCGAAACATCAGCTATGAACAGTGCAATTTTTTTTTATTAATTCCTCTTAGCATTTTCGCTTCACAAATTTCAAATTACGTTGAACGGTTATATTCATGTTGGTAAAATTTAAGTATGTAGTCGGCTCAGTTTTGTGTATTAAAATCATTAACTCCGCACTAGCTTAGTTTGAAAACAATCACTCTACGACAGTAAAAATCCTGTAACAAAGGTGGAAAATAAGTACCTATCCTTCAACTATATATTAAAAGAGATTAATAACATCCTATGTCCTGTGAAATAAGATCAGTGCACGTTGCCACGTTTTAATCGAACGAGCAACATGAAACTTAATAAGCTCCCAGTTTCATAACGTCCCCTTCAATCTATTTTATGTATCAGGGTGCAATGCGGGCGAGTTAAAAATAAACTGTACAGTTACTAAAACGCTTTTTGTGTCAGGTATAATCAAAGGCGACGAGATAATGGTGATCAACGGAGCGATCGTATCTGACCTAGATATGATGTACCTGGAGAGCGTGTTGCAAGAGGAGCTCTCGCTCGTCATGATGATGAGGTATGTGCGATACGGAACCATTTACTTTTTGATTTGCGCGGCGGCTGTTGGCTGTCAAGTTCCAGTCCATTAATCAGGAAGGCGCATCTCCTCCCGGCGGCATCAACAGCGCTGCATTGAAAGAAAGCGTTTCAGCCAAATGGAATGATGGATCACAATTTAAACGTTGAACGTGCAGATTAACTACGTACCAAATTAATAACGATTTATGATTTTTTTATAAATGCATGTATACACAGAATAAATAAAACATTTATAATGTATAAAGATATTGCAAATTTAATCAACAGCGCATGGAACAAATTATAAATGGCGTTTATTTTGCAACCGGCCAAGTACGAAAAATTGCCTCCCATCGACGGGTCGGAAGAAGCCCCTCAAAATATGAATTGCGCGAGAAAAGGTTTTATATTTAAACTACGCTGGTGGAATAGGAAGTTGCGAGGATAATAAAGCGGAAGTTAAAGTGTGGCGCAGCGAGCAGGCGAGTCGGGGCAGGGTGGAAGGCTGTTCATCGGCATTTCCCGCCCTCATACACCTGACCTTTCGCGGCCGCGACAAGTTTACTGAAGCGCTCGGTGCGACCTACATCCACCCTGCAGGCCCTGCCTAGCCCTGTTGCCGCAGTTATAAAGCAATCGCCGATCGCTGCGTTTAAGGGTTTAGCGGCAACTAAACTCCCATAAGTCTTTTACGTTCTTAACAGACTTTTAACATTAAATGTTTACGAGCCATCGAAATGATATTTCGCAGGCGGAGCGGCGCCTTTAACAAATCGTTACGCAATCTAAGCTATACCTAATGGACTATTATTTTAACCGAGTTGATTATGAATATAAGGTTGTGTTGTATAACATCGAATATAACATATCCTTTTGCGAATAATGTCGCTAAAACAGAGCAGGTGCAGGACCCTTCATTAGCAAACACAGTTCTGTTGTAGGTACTTGACAGTGTTTCAAGCACTTGCGCTTTGACGCATTAGTGTGTAAAGGACAGGAATACGTACGTCAGAGTGGATAAAAGTTTCCAGCGTCCTTTCTGCCTGCGACACTGGTATTTACTTGCGACACCTCTCCGCGCCACGCCGGCGCTATTGTGCTTGCAAGTGAGGCTCTCTCAGTGAGTCGCCGACGTAACTAATGTTTCCCAACAAATGTCATCTCGAAATAAGCACTCGCGACTTGATGTTATTGTTGTAAGTTCTATCTTATCAAATCATAAAGCCGTTCCGGTTTTAAGCCTGCTCTTTTGTCCTATTGAACGTGCCGTGCTATTAATCATTAAGTTGGTTTTCTCTCGTGATAATTATCGCGTTTTAACCCGCTGAAACCTCTTGTGGTTCCACTTTTATCTAGTTATAATAAAGGAAGTATGAAACAAAAAAGGATCCCATTCATTATTTATATCACCGAAATCAAAGCTATAAATCAAGTAAGTCAAATCGCTCCCCATTTTTATTTATCACACTGACTTAGAAAACATAGTACCGGAATAAATTACAGTACGGAATAGCAGCACAATAGGTGAAGTGTGATAAATAGTTTACTGTCGAGCGAGTTGAATAATAACGGGGTAAATTCAAGACGGTGCGTCTCATTTCTACGTCGCTCTCGCTTGTTAATTGTTGGTACATTAAATTGTGCTCCGTTTATCTTAAGTAAGGTTGGTAAACTAATAATATAAGTTGGAATATAATTCAAGTTGAGCTGCAATTCGTGTCACGGCACATTGTTCTGCACGTGTGGCAATAATAAGCACACCGCTCTGAGATGTGCGGACCACTGCGCTCTACTAACAACTTCATCAGGACGCTGTTATTACGTTATTAGTGAAGGTGAATGAACAATTTAATAAATTCACTTGGGTTTTAAATAGCAGGATAGGTTTTTACAAAACTCCGAAACTAAGGGCCGTTCTAATTGCCTGATGTTCAGTGAAATAGCTGAAACAAGTCTTGAAACCGATATCTCTATGTTGGTTTAAGATCGTATTATTAATGACGGCCCTTGGCGTTGTTTGTGGTCAGGTCGTCCCGCACGGAGCCGCCGGAGCTGGCCGGCGTGATGCGCGGCGCGACCGACGACATCATCGACTCGCTGGTGTGCCCGCCGCCGCCGACCGACCCGCCCGTCATCTCCGACGACATGATATCGGGCCTCATCGTACCGGCGCCGGCTTGGAGTGAGTACACGATTCTTCCAACAGCATTCACACGGAGTCGTAGGCGAGATTACGACCGACGATGTCATCGTGCTGCCGACCAACCCACCCGTCATCGTCGAAATGATATAATTATCTACGGTATACACCTGCAGTCAAGACAGCTGACATACGTCCGTCTACATCTTCAGTGCGTTTTAGCGATAACATTATAATATCGGCTCTCGTAGGAATTAAATTTTCATTGAAATTTAAACGAGTCAGAAAGAAGAGATAATTTTTACACCGATTTGAAAACAGTCAAACACTACTCACACGGCTACTAAAAGTCTCCGGTAAGTTAATAGGTACTTAGTAAGCGCCTGGTATTTGTAGGACCGGTACAATATATTGCATTTGATGACCCATAATTTTTAAGCCTAATGTTTCAAATTGTTCGGTTGGTAACAGCACGCATTCACTGTCAGACAACGCTACGTGTGTTACGTTTTATCCTACAGCAGCATTTTTCAACTTTGTAGCGAAAATCCAATACAATTTGAGGACCCGATATCGGATCATTGGAGCCGAATGTGTTAAATGGATTAGTTAGGCTCTCACGCCCAACAGCGTTGCAGGTGCTACGAATGTCAATATGACGTTAAGCGGACCGTAGTTCACGTAGCTAATAAGATTCCTGCGCCGTAGCGCTGTCAGTATTAAACGGATCAGCCGCGCAACCGCAGGCGCTAGGAATGTTGCAGCAGCGTAGCGTAATCAAATCAAACCTAACCAGGAATTACACGAAAGCTTGAAATTCTATACAAAAACATAATATGTTTTTGTTTATCGTCTCATTAAAGTTAACTTTATGCTGCCGAAATGTAAAACGTGATTTTTTTTTATGTCAAAACCATGAAAATAAAACCAAATCAAATCTTTGAAGCAGAAGCGATTTGAATCACGGTTCCAAATTCGATTGTTTTACTACAACCTTTTTGTCTCCGAGCGATCCTAAGGATGAACAACGTTAAATAGGGTAGGCTTTTATGAAACCATTGTAGACCTAACGTTCTCTTAGGACATTCAAGTGCAAAGAGAACATTAAGATTAAAAGGCTTGAACTTTTGCGAATTAATGTTAGCATAAGAAACAATGCCTTGAATAACAAAGGATTAAGTGAGAATCAAGTTCAATATAAGAGGCCATTACATTTCACTGTAAAACCGGGGCTTTGAGCTAAGTACGAGTATTGTAAAAAAAACCATTTCCAAGAAAATTACTTACGTTAGAATATTTAATCAGAATTTTATATAGAAAATTGGATTTAGATAAAATTTTACTCGTTTGGCTTTCATATTTCTTTTAAGACAGATTGATTGCTAGATTTGAAGTTTTATGAGGATGTTTGCACTTCTTATATAAATAATCAATCAATTTATTTCAATTGGCAGAATAAATGCTACGCAAGTTATCAATTATAATAAATCCTGTCGAAAATGTACGGGAATATTCAAACGGTTTCGATTTTACAGTAGATTTCCCCACGGCATCCCTACTAAGATTCCATTATACGAGGTACAAATTTGGACAGATTTCTCTGGACCACAAACACCTTTCCAATTATGCCTAATTCAGTAAGGGTAAGGGATCGTCGACCGTGACCGCTTGCCGTCTTATATCCCTAGAAATAATCAGATTTGAATGTTATTCCGACGACTATATTTGTTTTTTTGTCGTCTATATAGAAAATAATATTAACTGCTTTGTTATCTAACCAAAAAAGGTTTCTAACTATAATAAAATGTGTCACAATCAAATTGTTATTTTGAGCACATTGAAAAAGCACATATTATGATATCGGATAACTCCGTAGTAACAGTTATTTCATACATTTAGAAAGATAACAGTACCATTTCGAGATCGTTGTTTGCATTCATGCCTCGCACCGCTAAGTGTGAAAATCCTTTTGCAAGAGACAAACCACAAGCCCGCCCGTCCCGCATTGTGTCGCACGTACCCAGACCCTCTCCGGACAAATCAACCGTTGTAGGACAATGGAAGCCGAATCAATACAACTTGCAAATTATTGCCCTATCTCTATGCTTTATGTTGCGCTGTACAACCAGAGCTGACCACGTAATGCTTTTATTATGTCCGCATTACCATGAAACGAGGTTATTGTTTCTGTGCTCCGAAGTTAGATACACAAAGCGATTAATCAAAAACCACACCCCTTATACTTAAATTGTTATCCCGAAACCAGCGTAACGTCACATATCTGACATTATGATATTTCATAAGATAATTTATTAACATTTTTGTTGTAATTACACGTAACATAACAAAGGTTAATTAACTTTCGAAACACGGAGCGTAAGAAGTCATTTCATCAACCGTAAATTTAAAACTTTTGATAACATCCGCAGCGTCTCGCCAATAATCTCGGAGGTGAAAATATGGACTTCATTTCCTTCCCCGCTGGAATTGGAGTCATCATTCATTTTGTATTGCGGTTGGCGCTTAACAAGCAACTCTTCAGCCTTCTGGTCTGCGTAATACTTGGCATCATTCCCAATCCCCAACCTTCATTGACTTCGTATTGTGGCTGTCAGCCAGTAATATTTTGTGCATCGCAGATTACAAAATTACGGGTTTCGCTTTCACAGCGATTATTGATTTCATCTCTTTATATACTTACTTATTTACTCGTTTATAAGACTTTGTGGACACATAACTTTCACGGTTGTATAACATATAGCACACGCGCACAGATTAATCCTCCCAAATGATATACCATATTCGTATTGACTAACCTCGATATTAAAACACGTTTTAACTTCGGAACCTGTGTTCCCTCACGTAGAGATATTATTTTAAATTGCCCCTCATTCAGCCAAGTTCCAAAAAGCTGTCATACTTACCCGTCTCAGTCGTATAAAAAATGTTTTTGCTCTAATTCATACGAAGCTTCAACCCCCTCGAAATCATTCACAGAAAAAATGTGAAAGAGGGAAGCGGAGCCCTCGCTGCATGAATTACAATCAACCTTGGCCCGTATTTTGTGTACGGAGCCAGCTTTCTTTTAATTCTCCAATATTTATAAGGCACTTTGTATAGTCGGCTTGTAAATTCTATTCAAATAAACGAGACTGTGTTTCTGCTACATAAATACTGGGTTCTCTTTGGGCAGCGAGTGTAATGTGCAGGTCATTATTTAAAGCCACCGATCCGAAATTGCTGCGTTTTTGAAATGTTCGCAATGGATTATGTACCTCGCGTGTTCAATGTTCATTATGTCGACGTATTGACTCGTCGTAGTTGTTTGTGTTATGTCTGTTCCGCCGCATGTTGGCGCGGGCGCCGCGAGGAAGAGGGCGAACAGCTGAACAATGCCGCGCTCTCGGCCGCGCCACGTTATTTATTATGACATTTAAGCGTAACGAGACAATTTAGGCCCTCACTCTTCTGTTTTGCTCCCTTCTAATGATGCGTATTCAATACCTACGTGTAGCAGCCTTCCATTTATTATTTTCATGTCGTTTTTTTTTCAACTTGTGATTGTTTCGTTTTTCTTCCTTCATTTCGTATTCCCGCGTGAAATTATGTTCTAATACAGAGCAGGCCTTTGCTTTTTGTTCGTTGTTCGTTATTTGTTCTCAATGATGATGAAAAAGTTGTTTGTATTTGAGCTCGTAATTATACCATTTCGGTAGGATCATAAGCATAATTAGCAAGCTACATTAAAAACAAAAATACTCACGGCGCAGTTTAAGGCGGAAGCTTATTTTCATTAGGGTAGATTTACGAAATTAGGGTTGTAGGTTGGCAACTTTTACGTTAGGTGTTTCGGGTTGATAAATTAGGATAAATGTGTAACAGTATTCTCGGGGATTTAAGGATGCTTTTTCATGAATAATAATTAAGTTTTGTTAGGTCTGATTATTAAAACGGGTGTAAGGGCTGATTCTTAAGATATTTATCGCAGGATTTCTGTGGACTGTGTGAATTAAAGTAAATAAATTGCATCAGGAATTCAGCACTTACTTATATTTAAGATTTTCTTCGTCTATTTAAAGCTCCGGTTTATTCCAAACAGAAAATGAGGGGTTTACCGAAGGTGTTTTTCATGTTTCGCTTTTTGCTGCAGCCTAATTCGACCTTACGTCAGCAAGTAGGTATTTTAAAACAGGTCGGCCTTCTCGACGACAAATAAAGGCCGTGACCCTACCCGGGGCTGTTTATCCGCGCCCGTGTTGACTTGCAGCGACCAAAACTCATTGTGTTACTTGTCATAAAGCGTCGTCTGCATAAAAGTGCCGCCACAAACCGTGTAATTTCCGACGATGATATTGAATTCTTTGCTGACGGCCAGCGTATATTGAAATTTCACTTTAAAGCGCAAAGGCTTTTTGTAAAAAGAGGGACACATTTATAACGCGTTATTTTGGTTATGAAAATATTGTTGGCTTTAAATAAGTTTTCGAATTCGCATGACGGTTAAAAATCCAAAATGTAATGAAACTATAAGTAGATTATTTAATTCCTTCATGAATAGTTAATGAGTAATTAAATGAGGTAATGACATTGCTTTTACACTAATAAGAAAAGTCTGGAAAATAAAATAGGAACCTACTTGACACCATAAATAAAATACCTGTAAAGTTAAAAGAAAAACATTTAATTTATAATTAAAATTATTCAAAGAAGGCTTAAATTCCGCTACATAGTTTTTAAAAACCAATTTCCTTATCTCGGCTAAAAAACGAATCAAGAGCACTTCCGACGAAAATCACGAAAGTGCCGGGGTGAGGTTTAATAGAATCATGTTTTTTCTTGCTCTACTTTCCTTTTAATACTACTGCATTTTAAGATGCCGGGAAACTTTACATTCTTCATGTAAACTGTACATTAAATTTTAACAGTCTTGTTATATAACGTTACCAAATTGACCCCATTAATGATTTACTTGATAATATAAATGTCCTTCTTTGTAGTGGTGATAGTGTATGAATGGACATTGACATCATGGAATTTGTGCGGTATTAAAATCCATCTGGACTCGGTAATAAATTGATTTCACCATATATGTTTTAACCCATGAGCTACGGCTGCATGACTTTATTGTAGTAGGTTCATTGACGCAACCGAGCCATATCAACTTGTGCGCGCCCTCTTGGTCTGTTAACACTGCAATGAACTCGGTCATCTAACAATTTTGTCTCAAAACGATAGGATATTCTTAATTGGTTTATCTTGTTGTCTTAGGCAAGGAGTTGTATAGCCCGGATGGGGATGGCCACGGGGACGTGTCAGGCCCACCAAAAGTTAGCTCGAGAACTAACTCCTTCGAAATCGAGAACCTTCTCAAGGTACGTGCACAAAACAATAAATATAACTTCGCCCTTGCAACCCACCTCGTGTGACTTGATTCCCAATTCAATTATCTTTATCTCCCGGAGTATTTCCCCGTTTTATTACGTTACTGCACCTGCATGGTAATGTCCTAATGTCTCCCTCGAAAATAATAACCGTCCGGAAAATGGAATTGGATACATTTTGGCCTACCTTGTTATATGCATCAGCCACAAAGCACGTTTATGAAACCAATGAACGCACGCAGGCACATTATACCTATGCTCGTGAACTGAAGTCTTTTATCATCTGGAATAACGTCATGTGTTTGTATTTTTTTACATTTAGAGCCATTACTCATTCATCTGTTTCTTCATATATCTTAAAGCATGAATTAGAATCTGCAAAACACATTTCAACTTCCGTACTTTCTCGGTTAAACATTTTTCAAGTTCAATCCATATTCAGATAAATCATATCACACATCACATCAAAGTTGGTAAAAGACTTCACTCCCAGCTCGCATGTATGTTGCGCGCATTCGATGTCGTCTCGTGGATTGGTCTCGGTCACATCAGGAACAGTTCTAACGCGGTGGGCATTAATAGAAGTGTCCGCGTGGTCGTCAGAGCGCGGAGCAGGTGACGGGCTGGTGCCGCAGCCCGGCGGAAACGCGCCGAGGGAGCCCCACGGGCAGCGTGGCCAGCGCCGCCGCCGGCACGCCCTCGCGACACCTCTCCGACGCTGACAAACTAAGAAAAGTGCTGTCAGAACTGGTTGACACTGAACGCGCTTATGTCAAGGTAAGATATTAAAAATGTGTTAAGAAGACAGGTTTTAATTTGGGCGTTGCGTCCTATCATACGAAATTATAATGACACAGCTTTTGTTTTTCGTCTTATATGTTAATATTTTACTTTATTGCATTTGACCAAACTTGAATAAGATTTTATACCTAGATTAAACGCCGCATACTACTAATCTCACAGTAACTTTTATTCCGAGTTTGGTGATATGCGGCCTAAGTGAGATAAAATATTACACTATTATTACAAGAAGTGGATTTACTGGTCCAAAAATCGATTGGTAAATTTATGGTCTTCGAGAAAACACTTTTCCAACTCCAAAGACATCCGGTAGGAAAGCTATTCATAAATAAAGCATTGTAACAGTAGATACAAATTAAGTCCTTGACATAAAATACATTGTTGAACAATCAATCGGTTAAAGCTGATCTTCAAAGTAAGCACAGGCCAGTATCTTGGACGATACAGCTTAGTTTGTTTAAGGTCCCTGCTCTAGAGTTCATGCTATTTTCTCTGCTTAAAATAAATAGCAGGTGCGGACTTAAACCGGTCCGCGAAAGTTTACGTACTCGGATTTCTTTAACACCTGCTGCTGACTTCTTTGCAATAATATTACCTAGTTGCAGCTTTAAAAACTTTGTATTTCCCGAATTATGTAATATCTTTGAGCCACTGTTTTGCTTCGTTCATTATGCCATTCATGTGTTACCGTTATACCTACTAAAACAAGCTTCGGAAAAAAATGCCAGGGGGGTTAACATGGTTAGCATAATGATATTCATCCCCGTTATTTCGCTTCCAAAGCCGAGCTTTGTTTAAGCAAAGCTTAGTACATGAATATGCTAACAATGACACATGAGCACTATGAGCAGTGATCTCAAACATGCGCCGGGGAAGAATGAACAATGCCGCGGGATCGCTAGTTTAAATATGGGGCACGGAACAGATCCCACACAAAGGGTTTGATTGGCTACCAGTTGGCTGAAAGAATAATTATGGATGTAAAGCCTTCGGGATCCCTCTCTGCTCGGAATAAAAGACCAACGTTTTTATTTGCTGTGTAAAAATCCGAGTTTGCAATCGGTTGTGACACGCCAATGTTCAGTTGTTTTTGTTGGATTTTCCTTTTAATCAGAAGAATAAAGATGGAATATCGTATATAGAAGTAACGGCGCATTTAATCCAAAAAAAAACACGTATATTTTAGTGTTACGTAAACAATAATAGAGTACATAGGTGAAGTTTCTATCAAATTTAGCACGTTGGTACAACGAGCAGTTTCGTGAAAGCATCCCCCCAATCGACAACTTTGCGACATTTTCGAGCAAATTCAGTTGGAACTTGTTAACTTAGAATACCGCTGCCACTTGTTATCTTCGCCAATACTTGCGTAATATCGCGCATTGGTATTCGCCTGCGATGCTCAACTTGTAAGTATGCATGTATTTCATACTTCTAATGAGAGGCGGCGTATTGTATACAACGTGTTACAAAATACCCCGTAAAAAATCTAATAAATTATCAAAGCCTAAAATATTGTCAACCCTAGTAAGTTGTCATGTCAGGGAACCGGAGTTAGCATAGATTATTTTAACAGAGAGGCCTACCTACCAATTTAATAATTTTTCAATTTAAATGGGTTTAAAACCATATCCCGACGAGCGAGGTTGTGCATTGAACAAGGCAGAGCTCACTTTGAGCCGTTCCTGTAATTTTGACGTACTTTACGAAAAAGTAAGTGCTAGTTTAGGTTACTTCGTAAGTAGTTTAGGTCTTTTAAAATCTTCCAAAACTCGACTTGTAATATTTATCTAATCGAATTCTGTACATTTTGTTAGTATGTCTCTTAATCGTTTCACGAATTAGGTAAAAATGTACTTAAACAATCTGCGTAGTTTACTCTTTAATTTTACTGAAATAGGGTTTTCAGATCAATGAAAGCAATAATGGTTTTCTTCTTTTTGCCAGTAAGTCATGCGGTGATAGTACGGTTCTCAAATATTGTAAATGGACTTATTATAAGGTACCATTTAACCCCCTTTCGGCTTTACGGGTATTTTTGTAACACCTTGTATATGCATCACGGTAGCGATGAATTTAAATTGTTATAAACTTATGTTTTCTGACATAAATATTCATTAAGCCGAAAAGTTTTAATGGATTTACAAAACGTATTAAAACTTGGTAAAGCCTGTGGCACCTGCGCGTCATTTAACTACAAATCTTCTGTTAAAATGTCGTCCGAACCCATAAAGTGAATTAATTAGCTGTTGGGAGTTGGTTAAAGGTTTACCACCGATAACCGAGATAGATAATGCCGTTCACGCGCGCCTATTTAAAATGAGAATCTTTATTTATTGTTTATTTTAGTGATATCTTATAATTTTTTATTAAATATCTCGTATGAAAACCAACTCACAAACACAGATATTTAATCTCATTACTCAACAGTGGTCATTGTGTTGATATTCACTCTTCACTGTACTCGGTTTCAAATAAACACCTACGTTATTCCCATCTTATCTTTTTTATCACGGTGCCTTGTTGTTTCCAGCATCTTAATAACTTGTTAGAGAATTACTTGGAGCCACTGAAAAGGGAGACTTTTTTATCGAACGCCGAGATCAACGCCTTGTTCGGAAATATCCAGGAAATTGTAACATTCCAACGGCAGTTCTTGCAAAACTTAGAAGAAGCGCTTGAGTCGGAGCCTGACTTCCATCACTTTGAATTCTCTAACCAATTTAAGGTGAGCGCTGTGCAATGTAACCTCGCTAAATTATTGCGAATCATATTTTGGGCCAGTTACAATACTAAAATATATTTACATAACAATTGTGTTGTTTACAGAACATACTATTTGCAGTCGGAAATGCTTTCCTTTACTACGTTAACCATTTCAAATTGTACAGCTCGTTCTGCGCTAGTCACAGTAAAGCACAAAAGGTTTTGCATCCAAGTAAGTTTAACATAATGCTTTCTAAACCACTTGGTTAAAACATTGCCTTCAATAACGCTAAGATCAAAAGTAAAGCCATTAATGTAAATTCATTAATATTTATTAAACAGATGAAGGCAATCAAGCGTTACAAGAATTCTTGGCTGCCAGGAATCCAAAACAACAACATTCGTCAACTTTGGAGTCGTACTTAATTAAACCAATCCAGAGAATACTTAAGTATCCATTACTGCTCCAACAGTTACGAAATTTGACTGATGCGAACACCGAGGAACATCTACATTTAGTGGGTAAGGCGCAGTATCAAGAGCCCTCTCTCATTTACATGTTTCAAACAACATACTTATTTACGAATCTGATTTAAATATTTCAGAGGCTTTGAAAGGTATGGAGAAAGTTGCTGAACACATCAATGAGATGCAACGGATACATGAAGAATATGGTGCTATATTTGATCACTTGTTTAGACAACACCAGAAGTCTTGCAAGCAACCAATAGATCTTAGTCCTGGTATGAATATTTTATTTAATTTAAAAAAGTGTTTTACATGCTGCGTTCACACGGTTCTGATTTTAACGTTTCGGTTTTCAGGTGATTTGTTATATTACGGAGGGGTGGAATGGTTAAATATTTCAGACTTTTTAGGTAAAATTAAGAAAGGATTGGAATTGCACGCTATGTGCTTTGTATTCAAATCAGCCGTTGTCTTCCTCTGCAAAGAAAGACTGAGACAAAAGAAAAAGTTAATGGTACGTCCAAGCGCAGTTGATTGTTGAACTTCCTCGATGTTTTTCCGTCAGGTATTTTTATAAACTTTGCTTTACAGGGTGTTTCTTCAAAGAATAATTCGAATGAGGTAGAGATAATTCGATATCAGGTTTTAATCCCTGTTACCGAGGTGCAAGTGCGGGCGTCCTCAGCGAAAGATATGGACAGCCATTTCCTGTGGGAACTCATTCACTTGCGAAGTCAACTGCAACGGCGCTCCGAAAAAGTCTACGTCCTTTCTAACAGGTAAAATGATCTACTCTAAAGTACTAACTTTGACAGTTTGCTAACTTATTGTAAAAAGTATTTCTTAGATGGCATAGTTTAAAATAATTCTTACGTTCAAGCGTTCTAATGCATATTTTCACCTCTTTACGTAGGTTACATAAGTAAAGTTTTTACATTTTTTGTTAAACAATGTAATAAAACCACTAGGTACTCTTTATAGTACATAAGCAATAGCAGTTTTAACTCTTTCATTCCTAAAATATGTATGTATATATTTAAACTCTTTACTCCATGCTGTTTCTGTCACATTGTTTGTTATCTTTCATATGTCTATGTGTCTTTTGTGTAGTAAATAAATGTATTTCTTCTTCTTCTTCATATAAAAAAAAGTCTAGATAAAAATAGCTTTTGCCCACGACTCCGTCCGCGTAGAAGTCGTTTGTCTCTGCTCCCTCGGGAACTGTCTAATTCACCTTGATAAAAACTATCTTATGTTCTATTCCAGAACCTTACCTAGGTATATGTGTGCCAAGTTTCATCCTGATCCGTTCAGTGGCTGAAGCGTGATTGAGTAACAATGATTCAGATCCAAACTTTCTCTTTTATAATATTAGTTAGTAAGATGTACGAGTACTTACGCGAACTTGTCCCATATGGTATCTCTTCTACCTTTTAACGGAAAGTTACAGTTGTCAATACATAAAAAAATGTGTCTGAATCTGAAACTGTCATACAACAAAAATGATGATCGTCGTTATCCCTTTAGGCAGTAGTTTGTAGAGGCGAATGAAATTTACCCTGTTTCCGGTTGTAATTTACTATTTTCACGCCACGGGTCGGGTCGTACCTACTGAGCCTATTGGGTGTTCAACATAAATTACTACACTAAGCAAAAAAAAAAATGGTGTTCGTATTTATATACTTACTCGTTAGTTCGATGTTTTCCGTCTCACGTCAGTTTTTTTTTTGTTTCATGGTATTTTCTAATCTAAATCATATCTAAAGATTAATAAGGATCAATATATTATACTCTTGTATATAAATTATACAAATCAATATCAGGCCGTATTAAGCATTAATTACGTACTTTAATAATTTAAAGTTCATCATAAATTTCATTCAAGTTTTGCTGAGGATGCTGAAAGAGGCAAAGTACTAATAACGCTTCCGTTTCCCTAAACTTGTTAAAATTTGGCTTCCGCTGTCTTATCCGTTATCAAACTTTAACGTAATTTTACTGATATTTTTGGCTTTTGATAACGAGTTCTTTTAGGAGCTGTGTGCTCAAGATAAATTTTGCTTAGCGCTCTAAAACCGATGCGTTAGCATTTTGTTAACCCAGATTAATTTAAAAATCCTTTAGTCACATTATTACACCATGAATTAAATTTTGAAAACGTAACTAACGTAACGTGAAAAAAACCTATCAAATTAATCTTTGGGTTCCAATGGAATCTTAACATAGTTATGGCTGTACATTTAATTGAGCTTCCGTTCGACCTCGTTATACATTTTTTTTCATGAAATATACAATTGGCTTTATGTTGCGTCTCGTTTATTTTAATGGTCTCACCGCAGCACGGCAGACTTCCGCAACGCATTCCTGAAGACCATCCGGCAGATCATCCGCGAGTCCGTGCGCAACATGGCGCTGCCCACCATGCGCATGGCGCCGGCGCCGCCGCGCGCGCCGCACACGTCGCACACGACGCACACGCTCGAGCGCGAACGCCCCAAGCACATGGTAACATTTAAATATTAACTTATTTTGTACGTTATTCAATCTTTGCAATGATTTCTCAATAAATGTATTGTCAATCTGTGACCTAATTTAGATTGTACCTATGTATTTAAACTCTTTATGGCACATACAGAAAAAATAAACAGAAACACAAAGGCAAACTTAACCCTTTAAAGGATCTTTTCCTGTTAACCTTTGAGCGATTGAGAGATAAATAAAAATAATGGATAGCTAAACGAAAAAGATGCAGAAGATAAAAATAAAACTAGTAGAAATAGATAGATAGATAGTTTTTACTCCCGTTGTTATCGTATAGTCAACGTTATGTTATGACAGTTTTTATTAACTTGAGAGTAAAGGTGACCGATTGTGAGATAAAAACAAAACGTTTAGAATAGTCGTAAAAACAATGTAAACACGATTGTGCATATTGTTTTTTGTACGATTTGATATTTATTAACTAACAATATAAAACAATTCAATAGGTCCAGGTTATGCAAGGATCACAAACACTCGGCAAGACGAAAAAGCCTAAGACTTCCGGGCAGCGGTTATCTGCTGGTAACATTGAGGTAATACCATTTCCCTTGAATTATTCTTTGAATCACTAGTGAAAACAAGAAAGCCTAAGAGGACATTTTGTGAAAGTTAAAAAAAACCTCAAAGATCCTAGTGAAGAAGGGTATAAGTCTTCTAAAGATCAATTCAAAAAGGGTTTAAGTCTAGTATACTCCGTTCATGAAATACCCTTTTTTATTTAAATTAAAATAAGTTAAGTCGACTTGTACCCTTTTTCACTAGGACCTCAGTAAATGATATCGCGTCCTAAACGCGCGACTAAACCAGATAAAAAGCTTTGTTTTTACATACTTTATTCGAACAGGGTAATGTGTAAGCGTTTATAAAATAGCTGAATAATCAATTAATCCACGATACATGATGAATTTCAGGTCGGTGACCTATCGCGCGAGAATTCTCAGGATGCCGACGAGCCACCTCAAGGGCCTCTTCCAGACGAGCCTGTGTTCCGGCACCGCAGTAAGACGCTCGGTGACGCAGTTGGTACGTCCAACAGAAAACGTAAATGTGCCTTGTCTTTACAAATATAACTCTACTAAATTTAATAGCGCTTACCCCCACTAATCAAACTAACGCTAGTCCTTTCCCTCTCCGCAACTAGACACTCAAAGTAGCGTCAGGCGCGCGCCGCCGCCGCCCCCGCCCGACACCGACAGGTCCGATCCTGGCTCCAAGTCCGAGGGCGAGGACGAGCCGCCGCAACCACCCCCCAAGCGAGGGTTAGGCCGAACTCCCAACCATCTGACATTAAGGTACCAGCATATGTATGGGTTAGCGCCACTATCAACACATGTCATTACCTACACAATTTCGGATTGGCTGCTCTTTAACACTTTTATTATTTTGATTTCTTCCACGCGCTCTAAATTTACGTAGGTTTGCTTGTTTCTACTCATACATATGTCACTACTGACTGCAATATTTCGTGTATTGAAAGTGTGTTCACGTAATGTTGTATGGGCTTCGCAGCACGACTTCTACTCTGAGCGCCGGCAGCACCGGGAGCCAGGCCAAGTTGATCCAGTCCTCGCACCAACCCACGCAGTACCACCCTACCATGGTCAGAGAACTAGGTAAGCAGGAGTCTCACTCCCTTAAATCTTCGCCAGAAAGAAAAAGCTCCATGAGTTCTGAAAAAAGGATTAAGGTCATTCGTTCATGCAGTGGCAGTAGCATTAATAGAGATAAGTCACCGAATAGATCAGTCGACCGCACTTCGCCGGAGCGAGATCGAGTCACCAAAGTGATTGTTTGCAAATCCCCTAATAAATCGAGCTTGAAGCACAGTAAAACCCTTCATCGATCACCCAGAGGAAGTATCGACCAGTCTAAGTCTCCTCGTGGATCTATCGATAAGTCTCGCTCTCCGCAGCAAAGCTTTGACGGCTCTAGGTCACCACGTGGTAGTATTATGAAATCCCGTGAAAATAGCGTAGACAGGTCCCGGTCCCCTAAACCAGCTCCAAAGAAGGGAATAATGAGAACCCCTCAGGCCAGTTTCGATAGATCTCCTAACAAATCGCCAAATGTAAGTCGCCGATCATCCAAATCAAGCGGAGAAAAACTGGCTCGGCTTGGAACTAATTCGCTGGACCGTATGACGCATTATTCCCAACTAGCTAAAGCCGAGGATAAGGCAATCAAAATGGGTATCGTAGTTTCGAAGTCGACTGAATCTATAACAAAATCAATCGAGCACCCGACTTGTGTTCAGTGCTACCTTTCTGGGAAAAAGCAAAGCAAAACCTCCTAGCATAAGTCTAGGGGCAAGTCCCCTAAGTCGAGACGAAAGTCTTTGACAGCCCATCAATCGATTCTGACCTCGTCAGACCGAAGCAGTATTGAGACTCTCGAAGACGTGCCTGTTCGCGATCATTGCACTAATAATCGACATTACGTAAGTAATGATTTCGATCAAATACATGTCTAAGCAGTTGCCGAACGAAACGTGTTTAAATATGTTTATTTAAGTTCATATACTGCTTTAAAAAAATTAAATGGCCAACTAAAAAACCACGTCAATAGAGTCTACAGATTAACATACGACGAATGTTTACATTTCACAGCATTTCATTTTTCTGTGTCTGTTTATTTTTATAACAAAGAAGCGGAACACTTAGTTAAATATATTTTAAAAATACGTCGCGTGCACAAACTTATTTAATTTTTAAATGATCTTGAGTATTATTTTACGATAATCGGTATAAAAAATATCCTGCTTCACACTTTCCAGTTTAACTCCAAAACAAACTATTTCAGCAATAATTGCAATATGATTCCTGAAGTAAATAATGAAATTTGAAATGTTGTGAATTGCATAAATTTACCCATTGCCTGCCAAACGAGAATTCTGTTGTATTTTTAAATGCTATATGTTTTACAATGAGAAACCGATCCTGAGGATAGCTTTATCCGAAACCTACTTCCTTACCTCCTAACTTTGTACCTGGTTGTATACGTTAGGTGTCAATGGTGTAGTAGTACCTGCTGTCCTATCATGATTAAAGGAATTGAGTAGTGAAGGATACAAGGTCATTTAACCTTTATATTTTTTTATACCTGTAATTCGCAACCATTAATTAACTACTTAGTTTATATATTCTTAACCAGCGGCAGGCTAAAACATTATAAATATCAACAGTCACCTTGCGACAATCCTCCAACATTAAAATGGTATTAATGGTATACATAGTTAGCACGAATTACTTTTTTTAGCCTGCTACTGGTACTTATAGGTTTTGGAATTAACACCAAAATAAAGCAAAAACCTTAAAAAGACTAGCTCAAAATACTAGAAATGATAATAATAGCGTATCATCTATATGGCTAAGTAAAACATCAATGAATGAGTATATGATAATAATAAAAAGATACAGAACATCTATAATTCAAGACTAAAATTGTCCAACTGAGTACGGTATCGTAGGTATGAAAGTAACTAGAAGGAATAATAGATGTTATTTTGTTTTGCAACTTCTGGGATAAATCTATTTTGTGGACACAGTTTGGTCGCCATTGATTGATCGCATAGGATTATTTACTAAATTATTGTACTATCAGACCATTGGAACCTTGACCCACCATAGAACTGTGTCACAGAGACGTTATGATTCAAGTCATAAGAAGTGTCAAACAAATTGTTTTATAATGTCACTGTGACACCGTTCTATGGTGGGTCAGGGTTCCATTGGGCTGATAGTAATATCAGACCATTGGAACCTTGACCCACCATAGAACTGTGTCACAGAGACGTTATGATTCAAGTCATAAGAAGTGTCAAACAAATTGTTTTATAACGTCACTGTGACACCGTTCTACGGTGGGTCAGGGTTCCATTGGGCTGATAGTACTTATGAGGCTAAATTATAAAAATGCTTTTGTTTCGGGTAACTTATATACTTTTTTAATCAGTATCAAGTACCGAGTCTAGAAAAATGACTTCTGATTACGACTACCATTTCACCCTAAATATTTATGCCAACACCAAACTGTAAATTTAGTTTTTCTTGAATTATCGGGTAAGTTACATAATACGAACTCAAATTGTACCTACAAAATACTATTTTAAAATAAAAGGTAGGTGATTTAGGTTCTGTAGGTGTTTTTTTTTTCATTCAAAAATATGTCTTACCTTACCTCCTATTCACTAAATATACACACAAAATTTCATAAGAATTGGTCGAGCCGTTTTGGAGGAGTTTTGTTACAAACAATGTGACACGAGAATTTTATATATTTGATTACCATTGAACTGCAGGAAGCTGTTAAATAGAACCTTCTTTGTGTTTTGATTTGTAAATGACACTTATTCTGGTTCTTGAAACATTATGAATAAGAATACAAGAAATTTTGTCATTACTCTGTTGCTTATGATTTTGGTCTTGAATTACGAATATGTACAATACGATTATTGTAAGTTTTCCGTCGGCAAAACGATTTTCACAATGAGCAAAAGTAACAGTTTTTTTCCAAAGAGTTGTGTAGGTAAAAAACTTAAGTAAAGGACCTCTTGCATGTAGTTGTAACACATCTGTGTAGACCGTTTGACATTCTTTATTTGAAATTTGACGTAAATTCCATACTAGTTTTGTACACAACTACATGCAGGAGGTCCTTTACTTAAGTTTTTCACCAATACCTTCTATCGAGGAATTTGACGTAATACGTTAGTTAATATTTCCCCACGTGGCACCATAATTACATGTGGGAAATATATAACCCGCAAAATTTACGTATTACCTTCGATAGAACAAACTTAATATTTCTGTAGCAATTAAAAATTATTGTATGAATTACTAAAATGGTTAAATTCTAGAACTAGTGAGATTGAGATGGCAAAAATCTTTTTACGTGAAGAATGACTATTTCGAATATATTTTGTGGATTTAATCAAATTATTTGCCCAACGTTTTGATAGCATAAATTTGCAGAGTTAATTTACTACTGTTAACAAACAGTATTACTAGTTAGTAATTAAATTTAATTTTCATACTTATGTTATTTTATAAATTATAAAAAGGTGTTTCTTAAACTAAGTTAATAAGTCGGCTAATCTCTTTACAATGCATGACTGACATTGCTTCTTTTTAACTAGGTATCAGACCATTCTATGTATGCCTATCAATGCACTTCACGTAAATTTTGACCAACGAGATCCTCCGATTAAATATCAAGACTGGCCGATGGTAAAACTTGATACTATCGTGTTGTGTGAGTAATTAGAGTAATTATGTACTACCTCCACCTTATTCACGGCTGTATGCTTATTTCTATTTTATGGCTCTTTTTGCCAGGCTCAGCCACAGGGCTTCCTTTGGCTAAGCGCAAAGGAATAAGATCTTTTCTTGCAATTATAATGAAATGAGCGTACAACGCGTGTCACCGCTGAGTCGGAACCTTTCATGTTTAACGTATCTAAGTGTAGTAGTCAAATAAGTAGTTAGACGAGGTAATTTACACCCAATATTAAGAGTAATAATCAATTATAAACTTTAATTCTAGATAATCCAAGTGCTAAGTGTTACATAATAATGGCTGTGGAATCGTACTGATGTTAACCCTTAGTCACTCTCGTCATAGTGTCTTTCTCTCTGCCCTTAATTTAATTTAAATGTTAAATTCCAATAGGTTAACATTATTATGTAGAAGGCCTAAGTATAGTTTAAACCATTAAGGGCCTGTTTCACAATCGACAAGTAAATTCATCTGCCATTTAAGGTTGTCTCTCTCCTTGTCTATTTTCAAGTGCAAGAAAGAGAAAGGGTTAAATTTATGTGTCAAATATGCTTTACTTGTCAATTGTGAAACAGGTGGTTAGTCTTCCATTTCAAAGTACGTGTATTTAATGAGACTTGATTTATTTTGTGAGATTTTCTTCAGCGCCCGCTCAATTTCCTAATAATGTTTAAGAAGGCATATATTATCAGTTTTATATAGCTTTACCAAATATACATGTGTGTGTAAGTAATCGTGCCCTCGTGTATCTGTGAACTGCGGTTAGTACTGTGTGTTGTTCCAGGGGTCTTATTTTGCATCAAAGGGTAGAAAACTGACCTACCATATTGTTCAAAGTTCAAAATAGCCGCTAAAAAATATTTCTTTTGGGTTGCCTCTGTATGGGTGATATATATATACTCGTATAATTACATGTTTGGCAAAATGTATCGTAATTCTCAACAATTAAGGCAAATGAAACGCTTGGGAAACGTTGTATTTTGCCAAACATATTTCGGCCGGTTTTTTATATTTGCTTTCTCAGTTATTTAAACCATTGAACCAACTGTATTACTGACTTATAAAAAAATATATTTTAAATAACTTGGTCCTAAATAGTTTGTCCCATTCCGTTTAGATTAATTTAATTCCATCTGTGTACAGTTGAATGTTTTATAAAAAGTAACCGAACCATAGAAGTTGATAATTTAATCTATGCTTACATGAATCTTTAAATAATCAATTAATTATCAACATTTCACAAAATGTTCTCAAGAGACTAGTTTTAATAACGAATATAACGTGCCTGAACTAGACCTGAGAACACACCGCAGTACTAACGGCGACTAGTCAATATAATCTACCTTATGTCCATCTATGATATACAATTAAAATCATAATACATAATTAACAATATTATATAGGTAATCAATTTGTAGCCGGGATAAATGTACTTAATCATTATTATCGCTAATAGTAATTGTGTCATTTAGACATTTATACGTAAATAAATAAATAGGCAAAACCACAGTTGTTAATCAGTAATCAGTAATCACCTAGCGCTACACTTAGCTTCTTTCTACCGACACAATCGATACGCACCTACATAATATATATTCAATACGAGTCTTGATGTGGATATCCAGTGTTAGATCATTATTAGGCAACGCCTCTTCGTTGGCAGCACTCTAGGTTTTAGTGGGTATTTATCACAGTAGGTATTATTAGTCTACTGTGTGTGAAACAAATAGTTGTAAGTCGTAAAACCTTACCGTGTAGTCGTGGTATTATTTGAATGTTCGATGATAATGTTGACTGGCGTAGAACTCGTCAACCGCTAGCACCCGCTCACTCTCCGAAATTCAGTTTGAAGCGCTTCCCACGAGCCGGTAGTCGGTTTAGCTCGATGTTCGTGCGCTTTCTAACAGCGCGTGGCACCTACGACAACATTCATCAAACATTCAACTCTTTTGCCGCCGCGATGTCCTGGTGATCGGAGCAAATTTAATAAATCTAAATTTACAAATTTCGTCGCTTGTAAAAGAGGAAGTGAAATTTAAAGAGTTTGGTGTTTGGTTGTTGTAGGATCGCCCGTGTGGAAACCGCGCGACATGTTGAGCGAGGCGAGCGCGGGGGCTGGGGGGAGCGGAACGGGCGGCGGGGGCGGGGGCACGCCCCCCGCGCCCACCACCCTGCCCCGCTCGCAGCGCCCCGCGCCGCGCGCGCACCACCTCTCCGCGAGCCGCAAGTCGCTCGCGCCGGACCACCGACACTAGGCAGACCTGCCCCACTCAGTTCCCTAGTCCCTACATCCGACATGCGACCCTTCTCCAAGCGTTACCCCAGGAACCTGTGATAAAGTCAAGGTGCCAACCAGGCTTCGCTCGTCCCGCTACTTGTGGACTCAAAACATGTGAATTATTCGCACGCTGGGCTAAAATCAGCACTACTCATTTTCTCCGTAAGCATCAAAACTAAACAAGGCGTGTTAATTTTGAACAAGCCCGAACTCTACTTTTAGCGCAACAGTTTAATTAATTTTATATTTGACCTAATGCGGCACAAACTTAATCTTCTCCTCTTACATGACACATTCCTTACGTTGTTTAAGTATAAAGTACCATAAAAACACATGTGCTGTGCACACTTTCATCCCAAAATGTAAAATTTAAAAGCCTCAGGCACTTTACATTTAAAAGGCTCAAACGGTGTAAGTGGCTTATCAAGTGGCCCTATTTTTTATTGTCATCAATTTACCACAAAATGTCCTTGTTTAGCTCAACGTAAATAACATACGTACGGTCACGAGCGTTAATTTGGGACCCATTTCAAGAAAAATATGCTTGAAGTCGTCAATGTCATTAGAGATGTCAAGTCATTTGTAACTTTTAAAAAACTCAACCTTATTGTTCTAAGGTGGGTACCGAATTAAATCTCGTGACTGTACCTACGTAACGTAACATAAATACTCTTTAATTTTCCTGCAATGACAGCTAAAACATTCGTGTTCCTACATTCACTTCCAGTGCAATAAGACTGGGTGCAAAGCCGCGGTGTGCACACTATATGAATATAATTTTATGTGAAGTCCCTACTCGTATCGTATCACGTAAGTTACTTTTAAACTCGGAAGTAAAACTCAGGTGTGCCACAATACAACGTCATACCTAAGTATTTCCTAGTAAATTGCACTTATTATCGTACTTAGAAATTATCAAAACCAGCAAGTAAATAATACGTAGATACCGTTAAACTGATAGAATGTAAGTTTCATTTGGACCTCAGGGTTATCACGATTTTTCTATGCAATTAAATTTGAGTATGAGAAATTAAAGGCAGCATTTGATTGCGAAATATTATGTCCCTTTTACTCACCTTTAACTGAGTCACCTTAGAATATCGGGATACCCCCTGCCACCAGCACCACTAACGTGCACGTTAAGGGCGCTGCTGCTTTGCTCGTCGACCAGACGGATGGGAAGCTGTGTACAAACAATAATTACCACGCACCACCCTCTCATCGCCAAGTTTACGTGGCTTACTCGCACGAAAAAAAAACAGCTGCGCCTTTAAATAGGTCTTGTATAAAATAAATGACAATATCAATAGAATTTCAGGCAAATACTGAAATTTCCTTTCAGTTTTGGTTCCAATTATAGATTAAAATGATCTTGAAGTAAATTATATTTAAAACCAATAAATTGAAGGATATATCCAATAAATACTAGCAACATTATATTTACCAAGTATTTAAAAGAACATCGTTTTGTTCACTTTGTTATGTAGACGTAAAAGAGTGTTCGAGTGCATCTTCCTGTACGGACTTCTGTGCCAAATTAGGTACTCACTCTACCTATACTTTATATTATCCACAGTCAAGATAACATAAATAATACTTGTATCGTAAGAGTAGTTAGCTGTAATGACTTGCGTTTCATTTGGTCGCATATGTAATGCAAAACTCACTAACCTATAGTTCAAAATGCACACACCTTATGGTCAGTATATTAGGTAGTTTTGATAATAATTTCTCTTCGTGATCAAATTCGAAAGTTCTATCATAGGCTAGGCGAATGTAACATCTTTCCTATACACTTTGACTTGTTTTGTTTACTGACAAACAAAGGATAGGTTTTTTGTTCGTTAGTATGTATACCTATGTATGTCTTGTTTAAAATACAGATTAGTTGTAAACTGAATCGGTCAAGCTAAGTATTTACTCCGTTAGCTCAGGATGTTTAAGAAGCGATGCTAGCGCAAAATATATGGGTCTGCGCGTGTTTAGAACAACTGGGATTTTCAATTGCGTGTTAGAGTAAATTCAAAGAGACAGCTATTTAATTTTTAAATCATTAATAATTAAAATTTATTATCAACAATCCAGTTTAATTTGAACCGACTGAAAAGTACTGTTTCTTCCAATGTTAGAACATGGCACGTAAATTAAAAGATAAATGTTCATTTTTTCGATACCCTTGACAGTGCAAACATGCTGTCAATGAGTAACAATAACCGTGTTTTTTAGGAAATAGGAACGGTATTTAGTCTTATCAGACGTGTTCCTCTGTTCTCTCCCTGCATGGCACTAGAGCAATTTTTCAACAAAGGTACCACCTAATTCCATAAATATACCTACTATTACATAAACTGGAAGCCAAAACTTATTTTAACTGCTTAAATTTTAGTAATTAATAAAATTCAACAAATGCAATACAGGTAGAGACTGACAAAGTCCTTCGTATTTGTCCTTGAAAAAAAAAGATCGATGAAAGAAAATATGAAACACAAAACTTAAATTTCGACAATTTTACATCAGTCCGAGCTTTTTATGTCACTCAACCACCTACTCAACTAGAAATGAATTAATTGGGGGACAGTACAACAGCTAGCCATCTCTTAAAACATCTCTAAATATGTTGCTGCCTGCGTTTCCTCTTGGTAAGTGAAGTGAGAAGACACTCCGAAAGCCGCAGTCACTCAGGGTGGCGAGCAAGGCAAGGGTCCGTCAGGGCCTAGGAACGTCATATCACCAGCGGATCTGACCTGTTCAGGTTACAACTTGTCTGCCCCATGCCAAATGATAACTTAGTTAAAAATACTTTAAAGTTACCTCAAATTGAAAAATATTATTATATATTTAAAATATTTATCAACAATTATTATGTAGGTGGTGCAATTATTTATTATTACGACCACAAATCTCACCGAGTATAATATATTTTTAATTTATGTGCCGTTTAAATGATTGTTTTGTGATTAATTAAAATAAAACATGTTTATTAATATACATATGTTAAAATATTCGAATTTAATAATTACGAACTTATACACTCAATTTATAGATTATTATTATACTAAGAAAATATAATTAATAAAATGAATAAACACAAATATGAGTGAAAATTAAGAATGGACTCATTAATTGCGATTGTTTTTCATACTTCAATGACATTTGAAAGTAACGTAGGAAAAAGGAGTGAATATTTAGAAAGACTTATTGAAGTAAAGTATGAAGATAACCAGAATTATAATAAGTATTGAACTTTTATATGTTTACGTTATATAGTTTACGACACGAATTCTTTTGTGGAATTGTTTTGTCTGTGTACTAGGTATATATAGTAAGTTCATTAATATGTATAATAATATGTATTGAAGAAATTGTTTTCCACTCCTGTGTAACACGATCAATTGACAAACTACTCCACTGATTGTGCAAATTAGTTGTCTGCAAATACTGACATTGAAATTAGAAGTAGTTTTAACGAGTTTTTTTTATTTGCGTTTATATCCCTTTGTTTTTGCTTTTTAAATCATTATGCAGTCCATGTGGGCGCGTTCGAGCACCACGTTTTTTTAAATTGGATTTCTAATATTAAAAGTGCCTTCACATGTTTTGGGAAAGTACTTAATGTGCACGCACCCTTCCTGAAATGTGAACACTGCACTCGTGGATGCAGTTTGTCAACCTGCTGGCGAGTTCTCGCCACTTCTAGGTACTCTATTTTGTAATTAATGTATGTATTTTGATTGTTTCTCCTGTTTGTTAAGTTAAATTTTGTGACAAATATGAACATGACTTTTTATTGCCTATGAATAAATATGAAATACTATTTATTGCAGTTTTATTGTGTAACGTAGTTCATTTTGTTTTATTTTTGACCCGGGGGAAATGTCTATGCATAAACGGACGGGTGTCCGGCGGGGGCGAGGGCAGGTTATGTCTGACTTGCATGGACTAAAACCCCCGAGGCATTCGGGGGCTGCAGGAGGCTGTGGGACCGCTATAGCACCAAAATGTAGCCCTATGGGACTTTACTAGCGTCCTCGCCTACTCCAGTACACACAACAACACACCTAACTAACCATTAAAGACGGAGCAGAGAGAAAAAGAAAGAGATGTATATATGTGTATTATGTCAACAACATTCGATTCTAGTGCGCCTCTCTTTCACGCAATATTTCAGATTTCTGAAGTGTATAGCTAGATGTGTTGCTGTGTGCACAACTAATATAATTATTCGCAATGGATAGGCTAATTAAAAAAAATGGTTAGTTGGAAATATGTTTAAATAAAATTCTACTGCTTAAGGTAAGTACAGTATGTTTATTAAATCGTAAATCCACTTTCATAAATTAAACATATCAGTGTCAATTTAAAACCTTACAATTTTCTAATAAATCTGTTTCTCTAGAATGATATGAGTGAAACATTTAAAATATAATAAGTATTTACAAGGTACGTCATAATTATAACTAAGTTACAAAAACCTTTTTGATAAAAACAATCAGCATTAAATAGAAAGCATTCAATTCACACTAGCCGGTGTGTAATATGACAAATGATTTCGATTGCTGCCAGGTTTCCTTCTATAGTACATACAAATGGGGTTATTGTATACGTTTACGAAACAAAGTCCCACTAGATGTTACAAACAAGGGTAAATTACCTCTTTGTTGGCTACCTTATCTAATGCTGACTGTTAAAAACTATGACAGCAAAATTTTAATGGCCTAATATTTAACAAATGAAAAACAAAAACCTCACCCACCAGTGAGCCCATTCAGCGCTCGTCTGATGGACTCCAGCTTAGCCGGTCAACCATCGTACCGTACAAAATATGAACCAACATACATCGAGTACATAAATCCCACATAGGTAATTTAATTACTAAGAAAACATTTAAGAACCCAGTCCCAACAATAATCAACAATAATGTTCTTACCGTAATCAATTTTGTGGAATTAAAGGATGCCATTCAATTTTACAATGACATCATTAATAGTTTTATTTTGAATACCCCAATAAACAATTCTACTTAAAAAAAATAACGAACAATTCCATTCAATTAGAATTCGAATTGGACTGAAATATTGAGACAGACGCACCTAAGACTGATGCATATTTCTTTTCAATTTGTTATCAAGTAATGGGTTCGTAGGTTGAGGTAAAAAGATAAATCACATTAACTTGTATCATGATTCTCTTTTTTTTTATAAATGTCGACCAGCGCGAGCGACGAGCTTCGGGCGTTCGAATGAATCTCAGAATTGCCGGGTGTCATTACCTTTAAATTAAATTGTAAGGCCTGCTCAATTTAGAGCGACCCTATAGAATGAAATTAAAAAGTAATGAGGGTGTTAAGATATCATTAAATTCTGAATCAGTAAACTTCAAACATTTTTGACTTCGAGCATAACAGCCAAAACACTCGAATCTTCTCTCGTTTTAACTGTTTCAAAAGGTCTTGTGACTTGCAAAACTGTTTTTGTGGTCACTTATATTTGAGCATCACATTATCCAAACTCACCTAAATAATTGTGATGTTAGTGATGTTCTTATTGATAATCTATCGACTTTACGAAGATCCATCAAAGAATGTTCGCATATTTAGGTTTGAATTAATCTTTCCTGTGTCCAACAATGGGCCTTAAGCCGTCTATACCTGTTCGTTTTCTAAAATAAAGGTACATTTATCTATTAGAATACTATTTGAAGACATCACACAACTAACTCTGATGGTAGACGAATTTTGGAATAATCGGTCAGGAAGCTCTATTGTGGAAAACCTAATTTGACCTGGAATGGTCTTCCTTATACTAAAACTAATAACAATAGGACTATCTAGGGAAATGTATATTGCATATACACATTATGTGGCACAGGCTACGTTAAGAATAATAAAATTGTATATAAACCAGCTCAAGATGAAATGAGCCTGTTTTCACCAGATGCAAAAACATCAAAAGCAAAATAAACCAAATAATATTAAACAATGAAATAAAGAGCCCCGTAGTCACTTAAGGTATACGAAGGTGAACTGCCCTCATAAGCCAATAGGCGGTATCTTTAATTCAGTAGCCACAGCAGATTCAATCCTCTCCCGTTAGCAATAAAGTTTCACTTGCTACAGGAGTTTTGTCTGAGATACCGCCATTTGTCTTGGCAGGGCAGTGAAGTATACTCGTGTTATATATAATTGTGTATGGTGGCTTTTTCAATTATATTGAATTACAGAATTGATTTTGTGCATTATAAAAACAAGCAACGCAACTAGACAAAAGAGTTGTTTAAATAAATACATGGGCTTTATTGCTGTTTTACATGTTTACCTACATAACAGATTATGGAACCAAGTTCAAAATAAAACATGGCTAATAGTTTAAAATATGTAAAACATAGGTAGGTACATTCAACAGCATAAATAAGTGATCATTTCCGTACCTTGTCGCTTTCAATCGTTTCACAATTTTGTATAGCATTTCAAACACGATATTAAAGTGACAAGGTACATAAATGATCACTTATTTATGCTGTTGACTGTACTATGAAAAGGATACTTAATCCTATGACTACAGAGCTCTTGTTTTAGTTAAATCACCGTCGTCTGTGAATGTAAAGAATACATCTAAGAAAGTAAACACTCCCGTTCTAACGACTTTGAATAACTGGAACAAAACCCACGTGAGAGTAAACTTCTTGAAGCTTGAATAAATGCGATTCACTAACTATATAGATGATAGGATACTTCGCTTTCATGCAATTTGGATATAATTAAATAGGTACTTACATTTATTTAGAATATAAGAGGATTGAAAAAGTACAAATTAAAATTAGTAAAGATAATTATACTAAATATTATTAAACACTCGAAAACAAGATTAGGTAGATACCTAATTGAATAACTTCAACATAACATTACTTTCGTAAATATATTTTTTATTAGTGCACACCATCGTTATTTAATTTTTAGTACATATATCGTAATTAATTATATGTATAATTATTAAATAACTTTTTTAAATTCATTACAATATATTATCTACTATTTAATTAGAAACCTACTCGGTTTCAAGGAAGTTTTATTATGCTATTATATTATGGTGTTCCATCAAATTATGCTAGAATAAAATTCATCCATCCTAATTTCATATCATATTTAAATAGGTAAGGCACTCCATTAATTTTGCAGGTTTTGTCGAAAATACTGGTATTCAAATAGTTTTAGGTTTAAGAAGACCGCTGGAAGAAGGTGTCCGTCGCCGGGCATGCTTCGGGACTCGATAATCACATTCTATACTAATTTAATAACTCAGGCGATATAACCAATTCGGACAATAGTGCATGATCAAATTCACCGAATCTCGATTCGTTGTGATATTCCATAAGAAATCTTACATGAAAAAAAACATTGGAAGTGTTTAAAACATCTTAAGGTGCTAACATCCTAGCGCTAACAGTAATGCATGGCTGGTGGCACGTAAATTCAATCTTAAATTAACATTTCGAAGAGCCATACGTAACGTATTCAACGACTTAATCATAATACTGTCACATACACACTATGTTTAAAATTTCTACAAATAATAGATACACTCTAAAATCTGATTTTGCTAATAATTTTACATATTTATTCTAAATAAAGAACCTACCATTGATCACGAATTTAGAAATAACACAACAAAAACAATTTTATCACAGACACTTAAAAATAATAAGAAGTATACAACTCATTATTTTTCTTAAGTATGTTAAAATAACAATTTAGTTTAACTTTTGTAATGAAGTCATTACATACTCAAAAGCCTGTGAGGAGATTCGGGTGACACTAAACGAAATTAGTAACCACTACAGAAAATTTACATGAACGTTGTTGGACCCCTAATCGTTTAATTAAAAAGCCATTTTATTCATAAGTGTGTAATCTCTTCAAAAATTTTATCAAATTTATCTAGCTAAATATACCTACGTACATACATGACTTTTCTTATATTTTTCCTGAATAATTTTGAATGTTTTCATAATTTCGCGCGGCGTCTTCAATGCCCCCTTCTTCAGGTTTCCCAAGAACAAATATACAAAACATGATACGATAGTTAGTTGGTATAAGTTTTGTTTTTATGCTGATACTCGTAGTGTGATCATACATTTTCATTTTGTTTATCGTCTTCGAGCCAGTTTCTTTGCTAGTGAATTATTCTGTTCCCTAGCTGGAAATATTAAGCTAATTTTGCGTTAGAACAACGTTGCTGAGTTGATGGTATGTGCATCAATCGTGCATCCGACTGGGTCGTGTATATTTGTCTAAACGTTGGTCCCAATAATTACTATTGTAATGACGTTATCCACGACGGGGCAGACGGGCGCGGGGCGAGTGCGGGGCGGACGCCGCGCGACGGCGGCCGGGCTTTCCGAATAAAGGCACATTTAGTCATGATTTAATTTGTTCTACTATGCATTGCAGTACGTTACATTCCTACATCTCTTTATCAGTAAATTACTTTGTTTTTTTCATTAAGGTGAGTCTAAAACTAGTCAAAAGAAATAATAACATTATTCTACTTTATGTAAAATTAAACGACACACCACTATTTTACCAGCCAATTCTATTATTCGTACACGTTTGTAAATTTGGTATCACATCCTAAAAGTTCTAAGATATCGAACTCCATCGCTAATCATTTGGCAACAAGGTGGTGGAACTAAACATTGTCTAATTAACTAGTCGGCGTATTCGCCTGGAATTAGCACTAGCACACGTGTCCCCCATTCTAGAAGTTGTCCTCGCACTTGATCTCACGCGCCGCGGGCTGCGTTGACCACTGGGGCTCCGGGGGGTCCCACTCCGGGAACGACTCGTAGCCGAAAGAGTCGGCGTCCTCGAGAGCTACTTCCGTGCGGCTGAAGGCTTCTGCGAACTTCCCTATTTCGGTTGAACCGAAAGCTTGTTGGAAAGCGGGTAGAGGAACTACTGGAGGGCGCACTTCCTGTGGTGGTGACGGCCGGGGCTCCGCGGCGGGCCGGTCGCGCGCGCGCGCCTGCTCCGCGGGCCCGGCGGCACGTGACGTCACGGGAGGGCTCTGCTTCGGCCCGTTCTGCCCGCTGTAATGCGAATCCTCATAGCCGGTGTAGGGTGTCGACCTGCCTTCGGGTGCGCATATTTGATTTTGAGAGTGCGCCTGTGGGCCCTGAAATGTAAAACATACTATTCGTTTGTATGATATTTATGGAGCCGTCACAAAAAGTATGTAGTTATCCATCTAAATGAATTCGTTACCCTATATTATTTATGTCCTCGCCATATCGTTTGCCATGGTGATCTCATTAATTAATTCTAACCTTTTCGATGAAAGTCTCTGAGGTAGGTAAGAGCTAAGAGATCCATTCTAGAGAACAGAAAAAACAAATAATCTACTTTATTTATCAAGATATTAACATTATGGTGCAACATCGCACATCTATATAAATAATCATAATTGACCGAGGGAACGCGAAGCGCGAGCGATCGGTCTCCGTTTCAGCTTAGACGAAAATAGTGTCGTATGTCCGACATCTGTTTATTTTGTTCGTTCTCCACTTCCGGTCGCATTTTTCGACCGATTCTCGTGAAATTTTGTGAGCAGGTTCTAAGATAAGGATAAAAGATAAAAAAAAAAGATAAAACTGACCGCGACCTATGTCGATGTATGTGGATAACAGTTTTCCAAGTTCAAAGTTAAGTTTAGCGCGAGGTCTACAGCTTAAAGAGTCTTTAGCATTGTTTTACTGTTGTCGATATTATCAATGATCAGAAACTTCAAAGTTGTGCAATTAATGGATTGAATTCTTATCTGCTTAAAACAATAGTATTTATTTCAGGGTTGATTGAAAGCAAATAGCTCACAGGAAACCTGGTAGCAAGTTGACTTTGAGACCTATGAACTGATCGCAAGAAGCGTAAAGCGTAAAAAAACCCTAAGGGCCACTTGCACGCAGAATTTAACCCTGGGTTAAGGCACTAACTCGAGTTAAAATGACAGTTGTCGTATGAATCTGACGTTAAGAGCGTCTACTTTTGTACGTGGTTTGCCGCCTAACCTCGGGTAAAAACGCTAACTCTGGTCCACGCAAGTGGGCCTAGAGTATTAATCATGTATTAATCATATTATGTACAGGAGTTCCAATTCTACTCGGTAAAAAGTAATTAATTTTGAATGGATGTCGTATTGTCAACATTATGTTAAGTAGCTCCTGTTCACTTGACAGTAACAACGGCCGAGAAACAATAAAAATGAGAATCCCAGGTGTAGTAAATAATCAAAGGAAATCAAGTTTTGTCGCATAAGCGCATTATCTTGCTTTCTCGGTAAGCAAGCAAGCAAGCAAGATTAATTCGAAATTATTCGACAAAGTATAAATTTGATTATTCATCTGCGGGCCTAGTGTGGCTGCGTCTATATCACGTGTCAAATGTGGATAAAGCATCCGTCACTCTCGTACTTATTTACGTGTCAGAAGGTGACGGATGTCTTATCCAAACTTTGTCACGCGACAAACGCAGCCATATTAAGGCCGCTGATTGATGCTGTGTCAATTATTTCATCCCATGTTTTTCTCTTCACACAGACAATATCGGTTATCAGGTAGTGGTCCGGAGAAACCCTGCAACGAACCTTCACAGGACGGCAGTCCGGCGGGTAGCGCGGGTAGTCGCGCGCGCAGGCCCCGCGCGGTGCCCACGTGCCGCCGGACCCGCTCCAGCCTCCGCCTCCTACACCGCCCATCTGTAATGTACCATAATGATCATCAATAATTATCGTCGTTATTATTAAACCAGCAACCCTTCACTGTTTATGTGAGTACGATATACCTATAGCCTATAGCCTTACTCGATAAATGAGCTATCTAACACTGAAATAATTTTTCAAATCGAAGCAGTAGTTCCTGTTATTAGCGCGGTCAAGCAAACAAACAAACTCTTCACCTTTATAGTATTGGTATAGATGAATCATAACATGACCACTGCTGGACATTGTCCTTCCCCAAAGATCCACAACATGATCGGGACTCAATTATAATGCGTCGGCATTTAACACTCGTCGTGCTCCTCGTTTACCATTGCATCCTTAGTGTTCACTAGAATTCTCGACAAATGTTGGTTTTGTGTATGATTGACTCTATAAGTTGGTTAAAGATGAAATAAAGAAGTTTTTCCTATATCCAACATAGTAAATCTAAAAATTGTGATAAGCTAAAGACCAGTCATGTGGAGTAGTCCTACCGTCGGTATCCACGTCTCGGCTCCGTAGGTCATAACTTTCTTTCGGCCTTTAGCCTTTGTAGTCAGCGATGTAAAAACGTATGGACCAGATCTTTGCTACTTTATTATTGTATTGTCATCGACAACACATACAAATGTAACATTTCAAGACTAGATTGTATAGTTACAATCGATTTTTTAGATTTGTTTTAAAGCTAAGTTAGATGTTTTAAAAACGACGCTTGCTTAGCGTATATTACAACTGTTACAAGTGATCGATGGTGACCTTTATATGGAATAGATGCACGCAGGTTACGACGTCATACCGCTACTGCAAATGTGTAAGAAATATGGTAGAGAGTTGATAAAAAGACTCGTGTATTTTACCTGACAGTGTGACCACATTTGTGGTTCACAGTATGTAGAGCCGCGATTGTTCATTCCACATTCTAACGGAGGCTGGAACAAAAACCCTTTATTAGAAAACGGTATCGAAAACATCAAGTGCTTCCTGCCAATTAAACTTTTAAACGAGTATTCTTTGTAATTTGTAATTGGACGTAGTTTTGCAAACGGGAACCAACCCACAAAGATTTTGCAAACTGGAACCAACCCACAGTATTGAGCGTTACAGTTGACATTTTACTGTCAAATCTTTGTGGGTTGGTTCCCGTTTGCAAAAGTCCGTCCAATTGTGAAATGAGTTACTTTTCTTGTATGAAGCCATACTAAAGTTTATTTTCTTTCCAGCACGCTGAAGTTGAAATATTGGGAATGGTATTGTTACTCAGAAAATGTTTTTTTGCGAAATTCAATGTCATTACGCAACCAATTAAATATTTTCAATATTATTATACTTATCACAAAATTATTCCTCAGAAGATAATAATCTAGTTCACAGTTTTTCATTGTGAACTTATAATTTGTAACGATGTGTGATAAACGTTACACAGTTAACCTTTTGACTTATTACACTTTTATTTTAGCCTTTTAAAAGTCTTGATGTAATTTTAGGTTACGCTTGTGTATATAACTATATTGCGATTTCCATAGCAGCGCTAAGCGTCGATAGCCCGTTATATTACTACAGACAGGATGTGTTGCCTCATGCGTTCGACGGCGCGAGCCGAGCGCTCGGTATCGATTCGAAGGGCTGAGCGCGCCCTGCGATACCGACTAAGGTCTCCGATCGTTCGTGTACAGAAACGTTGGAGTATAAAATGTTGTGATGTTTTTTTACTAAGGCTGATTATTAACTTTATACGCACGTCTACTGCATATGCACAAATCATTCACTAAAAAATAGTCTTATTACTTATTAAGTTTTTTGGTGAAATATACCCAGTACATTGCTATGAATAAGACTAGTGTTCAATTGTATCTCTTGTCAGTGTAATAATAAAGCAAATACCTATACGAGAATGTAAAAACAGATAGCACTCATAAATAATAACATAGAGTAAGGAGACGATTAATTTTAAACAACATCTAAGAATTGCACAATGATACGACAAAATAATATAATATTTAAAAAAAAACTGTTTTCGTTTACTTACTTAACAAACAAGTGAAACTACGGAAAACTTACACGACGTGTAACCTTTCAGACTAATCTAAACTTTTGGATTAGTTACATCGATACTACTCACTTTGTGTACAAACATTAAACTGTTTATTAAACTTTTATACTCGTAACCCAGCCGAAGTGTGAGTATGTAGTTCTAAAAGTTTGTTTTGTAAGAACCGCCTCATTGGTAAAAGTAAAAGAACTTTGATAAATAAAAAAGCGTAAATTTATATTTTTATAGTTTAAAAGTAGGTCTCATTAGTTTATTACACCACATGTTTAATAAATAATAATTGACGCTGGTTGAAACTATAATTTTATTAATTACTCTTGAAATCAAAGGTAAATTATTAAAAAGGAATTGAAGAAATTAAACGAGATTTGGTTTACTCGCACTGTAAAATGAATAAATACAAAAATAAACAAAAAAGCATCTTGAATGATCAACAAAATAAACTATATTAAAAAATATGTCTTAAATAAGTTGAAAGCGGCTGGTTTTTTGGATAAAACTAATTTAACATTAAATCAGAAATAAAATGAGCAAACGATTTTTAGTTTGATAATATACTCGTAAAATCAACAATATGATCACAGACAGTATAACAGCAAGATGGGCTTAAACTTTAATATACCCGTTTTCCGGAAATGTCCGTTTTATACATGAACAAGTTAACGGAACCCACGCGAGTCCGACACACACTTGACCGTTTTCGGTTGGGTGCCGCGGAACTAGACGAGTGCGGCCGCGCGGATCGATGTCCGTCTCACAGGATGCAGTGTCACCAGGGCCCTACTGTGGTTGCCTTTATCACGGTGGATAAAGCATCCGTCACTCTCGCACCTGGTCAGTAAGTGACAGATGTTTTATCCACGCGATAAACTTAAGACTACGCCGAGCGTACGCCGGATGTACAGTGGCGCCCTCATTACTTTTATAGTGTTTTCTAATAAACTGAAGTATTTTCTTGTAATTGGACGAAATTTGTTTGTACTACAAATGAAAACACAACTTATAGGGTATATCATATAGTTTAATAACAATTAACCTTCGAGTTATTAACTTAACGAAAAAAAGTGGCCACCTTTTCCCGTTAAGCTGACTACTCAAAGGGTAATTGTTATTAAAGTTTGTTACGTATCCCATAAATTGTGTTTATACTTGCGCTACAAACACATTTTGTTTGGTTTCAAGGAAATTCTTTAGTTAATTAGAAAACTCAATAATAGTCAAGAGGGCGCCACTGGACGCTCGGCGTTTGCTCGGCGCAGTCTTAAATAATAGGCCCTCAGGACCCGTATTATGGTTGCCTTTATCACGGTTGATAAAGCATCTGTCACTATCGCACTTACAAAAGTATATTTGTAACAACAAATATGTTATTTTTCTTGCGAAATAAAACTTTTTTTTTTATAGATAGCGTGAAGACTAGGACGTATTTTTACTTTTAACTAGCAGGCATCTGGAAAAACGCGGCAAACAGTTTAAGACGCCCTCAGACTAGGTGGGGCGAGTATCTTTGCAAGGATGGCAATGATCATGGCTGCAAGCAAGATATACAACTATGAAATGACACATTGTGTGATGTAAAGTTTTCATTAACCTTTGAATAATTAAACTGTTCTCCAGCGGGATTATTCTGCACCCATATCGCTTTCAACCTTACACGTGTATTTGAGCGGAATGCGAAGTTCGGACGAGGGAAAGGTCGCGACCCGACGGATCGATGTCCGTCATTCGGTGCAGTGCGGTGCAGCACAGGCTCATCCGTCACGGGCTGCAGTGCCAGGAACTCCAATTGGAATTAAATTTGTATCAATGTCAGGGGGCCTGGCACTGAATGAGGACGTTAAGCTTTGGTACCCGTGCAGTCACGTGTTTCAATCGTGCCACCTTAAGCTTTGTAGGTTATATTTAAATAAAATAAGTGTCTAAAATATAAATTTTAAAAAACTAACCATCTCTTTTACAATAGCATTTTTCCGACGGACGGACGGACGGACGACTTAAAACTACCTTCCTTGTGACTAATTTTTATTTAAATTGCTTGATTCATTTGTTGTGGTAAAAATATTTTGAACTGTTAAAGTTAGTGTTGATAAAAAAATCATTGGAAAACAGTGTGATTAAAACCTAGTTTCTGTTTTCCTCGTAGTACTTTGAGTGTTGAAAGGTTCAACTGATATTGTTCCAAAAGTGGAGTTATTTCTTTTGTCTACCATGATAATTATCTCAAGCCGTAGTAAAAAAACGGTAGGTAGTGTAACCTTTGAATTTCTACAAGTGAGTATTTACAAAATGTTCTTCTCAAGTCTGGAGTCAAGCAGTCTGGTACAGTAAGCCATTGAAAGCGTTCAATAAAAGAATTCTAAAATTTCTAAGCATTGTAGACATAAAGTTAACATGTTTCCTATTTCTATAACTTATTTCACACTTTCACTAATGCCCGGTTCCGGTTTTTCTTACGTCTCGTTAAAATTTGACATTTGTTACGTACAAAATGTGTCAATTTTTAACGAGACGTAAGGAAAACGATTCGTTTCTTGAATATAGGAACCGGGCATAAGGCTTTTATGATTCCATTATAAGTTACTAGCGACCCGCCCTCGCTTTGCTTCAGTTTATGTGAGTATAATATATAGCCTTCCTCGATAAATGGTTTATCTAACACTGAAAGATTTTTTCAAATCGGACCATTAGTTCCTGAGATTAGACTGTAAGTCACTCGATCACATTTAAGATATTACTAAATAGGTGATAATAGCCTCAAAGTAAATATACGTCTAACTTGATCGATTTTTTCACTAATTAATATTAAAATTACAGGTCGATTCACAAGAGCTGGCACGAATAGATGTATGAGTGAACGCATAGACTAAGTGTGTAAAATAACAGGTTTTCGGTTTGAAATTCGAACATTGATTCAAAGGACGTCACTCATAGAGAGATGTGACATTACTTTTGTTCATTCCATTCGTACCAGCTTTAGTGCATCTACCCGCAATGAAATTTAAAAAATAAAACGTGTAACTTACACCATTATTTAAGTGTGGATTTCAATTGATAACCCTTTTTAACTTGATGCCATGTTCCTAAGGATACATAAGTTATCCTTATTTCATAGGAATATGATTCCCGTTACTCGTTTTCCGCGTCCCGTATTGGTGCTCCGTTCGATCGCTGCAAACGTAGCGCAACTTCGTTAGTCCAATTTGTCGTAGCGCTACGGTAAGTGCTACGAGGCTACGCGGCCTACGCGCCGTAGACAAAATCAATTGGATCTGTTAGGTACGTGTTTTGTTGGCAGCTAAGAATTTAGCACCTTGCGGGTGGAGATAAACTTGCTTTAGGTTGTGGAGAGCTTAGAGATTTCATATTGCTTTTTTTAAATTCCTGAGGTAGTAAAGTGGTAAAGTGGTAGAGGACTCCATATCGCCAAAACACCATACGAACGTTCTTTTTAAGGTTCAAATGCCTAATTTACTTTAAAAAACCTGTACGACATGACTTTAACCCTTTATAGGGCAAAACTAAAAATAAACCTGAATTCTAGCCTCATTAGATTCCTCCTATTCACACAAAATCCTTTCAATAAAAAATACAAAAAGTACTAGTTGTAAAAGGTCATTTTTAGTACCAGGTTTTAAAATTGCCCTTTAAAGGGTTAATACAAGTTTTAGACATTATGGTTTACATAAATTACCATAAAATCTCACGAATTATCATAACAAAAAATAATACAAAATAGGACATGCATTCAAGCTTAAAACATGTAAATAATAAAAGAAAAATATAAAATACCTAACTTAACTTTCTAATTAGTCAAGGTGCAAAATATTAGGTACATTAAATTGAAGAAACTTTCGTTTAACTATTAGTAATAAGTAAAGGACACGGTAGAATATTTTTTTATTGCGAATATTGTAACTGTCCTCAAAATGCAGCCAATAACTCGTTAAAACCATATTGCTTTTGATATGTTATCGTATTGTCAACATTATTATAGCTCATGTTTACATGACAGTAATGGCGGCCAAGTGAACACAATACGAAAACATCCCAAAAGTAATGTAGTTTTACCGAATAGAATAGAGCCCCTGCTCTAAAGCTTACTTTCCGTGAGTTCGCATAAAAACCTAAACTAACGTGGCGGGAGATTTGTCGGGGCTAACTATCGAGCGCGCGACCCACGTGACTTATCGATCAGGCGCCCACGACACGCGGAAAAATCAACCGCTGACAGCTTTCTACACCCCCCACCCTTACTCCCCCCTTTCCCTCCCCGCCAACCCCCCACCCCCAACTCCTCATTAGCGCCTTTGTGCCGCTCACTTGTCTCGAAACATGATGCCGTAATGATACCACTCTTCACTCAATTATTTGGTCACACTCATTATTGACGGACGGACGGTGACTTTGTTCAATTGTTTTAAACACTTCTTTACGGAAATACGCGAAACAAGCCTAGAAATATGTTTCTTGTTGTGAATATTAAAGTATGCTTGTAAAACTTACAAATGTGTGATTAGTTTACAAGTTCGAAATGTTGTTGTGTTGGTTCCAATTCATAACGTATTTTATCAAAGTAAAATAGATAATGGGTCCGTTAAGCCGTTTTTGGTTTAAAAGAAACGTTATTTTAACTTCGCTAAATTTGCAAATACCAGTGCGAAATTTAAAAATCATGACTTGTGTACTACTGCATGATTTTGAAAGTTTTGCTTCGTCTCCTTCTTACGATCATGTTGCGTCTTTGGGGCGAGGGAGAGCACACATTTTTCAAAGCCAGATCATTCATGGACCGCGCGCGCACGAGTCAATGAACGGCCCGCATCCACTCGATTACCGCGCCCATTGACTTCCCAATTTTATCAAATCGTTGCGGTCCGGATTATAGCGGCCAATTAACGCCGGTTATACTTTTTTAAATAATGAAGGACGCTTGAAGGAAAGCTGCGTATTTATATTCCGACCAATAATTATGTATTGTGATAATTAAAATAATTGTCAAGTACGAGTGACGGTACTGACCGACTGCCCCGTCCCTCAAGAAAATTTGAAGACTGATTAAATTGTTCAGAATACTAAAGTACCTCAAGTAAGTAAGTAAAACGTTCATTCACAACAATAACACACAAACAATAAGAAAAAGAAAAGAAATAAAAATAAAAATACCATAGGAATACTCTAGATAGATAAATCAAGTAACTTGTTTTGAACAACTAGCTAATTAAATAACTGTTTTAATCAACACATGTTTTGGGGGAAAACTAAGCTATTAGGGTTTAAAAGAATCAACAACATTTATATGTGATCAATGTGATCATAGGAGAGACGGACGGAATGGCCGTAGACTTAGTGATGGTGTCCCATTGGGATCCTTTAGGTAAATATGATTTAATACTTGTAGCTTTTCTTTGTATGAGTACTACGTACTCCACCACTATTCAAGGAGTATCATAGTGCAAAAGTGATAAGTATTAGACCTATATTTTACAGGCGCAAAAATGTTATTTTATTTAAATTCATTTTTGAATGTAAACACTTTACATGAAAATTTCTTTGTGTTAAATGTTTATATTCAACATTTTCTTACTTACACAACAAACTGATTTTTGATATGAGTATAATAAATGTATCAGAAACCGAATAAATTGCTTAATTTGTTAGTTAGTAAATTTTTTAGTGTGAGCGTGCGATTGATATTAACCGGGAAGCTAATAAAGAGGACGCGGTGACACTGACCTACATATTATCCCTCTCGCTCTGGCGCAAGGGCCAGACAATTTAACTTTTACTTAATACGTTTAGGGGTAAATAGTTGTAGTATCAAGGGTTAGGCAAGTTTCTGAATGTAAATTAACATTGCAAAAACTTTTATTAGGACTTTAAAATACGTAACCTGTAACCCTCCCCAAAGAAAACCTCTCTACCTATTTAAAACCTAAAGACTAAATATAATTAACCTAAACTTTCTACCTTTAAATATACAGAGTAAGCATGAATAACGATTGTTGTATTGGCCATATGATCATCTAGTGTCTAAGAACCTACATTGTGAAACCGTTTAGTTAGTAACCTAAGAACTTTTCATGCATATAAGAATGGTATAGTTATTTAAATAAAGCCTAGCTCTTTAGCCTACAAGATTAAGTGAGGATTGAAGGGAAATAATAAAAGTGAATGAATATTGGTCTTATAACTAATAAAAGTTCAGTCAAAGTCTTTGGGTCTATTTAGTGATTGTTAGGATGAAAACTGGAAAGTATGCATAAGGCATTTTATTTTGCGCCTACGGTCAGAGCCCGCGACTCCCCGCTCATGACTGTGAGACTCGACTCCTGACGGGACATCTCTCCAGCGCTACTAAATCTTTTCTTTCCAGGTGGGACTTTGATTTTACAGTCTTTGTCAGCTGTTAATAATAATTTGGTCATGTCATCAGTTTTCAATGGACAAGAGGGAATATTCGCGAAAGCTCCTTACTCCATTGCAGGAGTGAAATATAATATACTAGGAGCTGTATTATTAATGTGTCAAAGTCATACTGTTAAGATGTAGATAGGTTAGTAGTCAATTAAGACCAAGGTTATGTAGTTTGATATTGTATCAATTTACTGCAGTTTCTATGAAGAGCCTAGTTATACGAGTAATTATAACAATAATAATTCCTTAAGATGATTGTGACTCTTTCTAGTCATGATGAAAGCTGGATCTGATGAATGCTGGATCTGATGATTTCAATCATAATTTGTAGATATTTGTTGTAGTATGTTCCCGTAGGAATTGGATAGTGATTCCAACTGCTAACAGACTATAAGGCTGGTATACCCTTGAGTAATACCAAGCAGGGGACGTATCCCATAGTGTTAAACAGGGAAATCACTTGTCGTATAATATTCAATGTAGGTTGAGAGAAATCAGTCAATCTCATAATATTCAATGTTGAAGTATAATTGGCTATCTGCCATTGACTAGAAATAATCACATATCATTAGCTAAGGATCTTTGTCCTAGCAATATATTGAGGCGTTGCGAGCTTACTATCAGGTAGCTAAGTTTGATGAAATTATAACTGGTCAGTTGCAATATTTGCAGTAGATATTTATTATTATTCATAGGAAAAACCAGATCACTCAGGCTCAATTATTCATTTCAAATGTTGGTATGTGGTATAGTAAAGCTTTCCAGTCTTGATACTATTTGATATATTAAAGTACATTCACAAGAAGGAGTGTCGTCGGCCAACAAGATGCACTTCTTTATGCATAGGTTCCCTTGGGAAAAGCATGATAATTCTGCTGCACAGGGACTAGCCGCAGCCCGTAGGCAGTACGGCCGAGTCGTAACTCAGTTTGAACAGAGAATACCAGCCGACGAAGTGTTGGTAGGAAGACAGTCCAATTCATAAATATGACTTTGAACTTTACTTATGAACGCAGTTACTCTGCTTCAGACTAGAAATATTTACTTTCTGATAAGCTTACATGAGCATTATTGGCTAGGAATAAAGTTAAATAGAGTCAAAATAAGTTGATATCTCCTTAGAATAAAATTAGGTATGCTTAAGTAAATAGTTAATTTCCCAGGTTTCCCCAGGTCTAATTTCAATAGTTATAGTCATAGCGGTAGCGGAGTTGGCAAAGTTGAACAAACCTGTAACCATAATAAGATATGCCTAGCTATCCACATTACGTGTTTATAAGTCTCTCACGGTGTAATGAGAGATCTTCTATCTACCTAGGGTCCCTAAGCACCTATTATTCTACTGTTTTAAATTAAACTAAAAGTCCGAAATTGACTTTTATGATTACGTTAAACGTGTGTGTGATGTAGAATATTCCGGTGTAAGAATACCCTTCTAGACCAGCTAAACCTATCATAACAACGACTTCGGAAAACCAAGTTTCCTGTGTGTAGTCCTAAGTACTCTTCAGCCGGCTAATAAAAGCCTTTAGTTGGCGTCAAAGCGGAGTAAATACCTAAGGTGGTCGATATATAAATATATAAATAAGGGGTACAACACAAGAGGTATATCTGCATATCGTCTGCACCACCTGTAAACAGGTTCGGATCCGACTAGGGGCCCTATGAAGCAAATATACGGAATACCACCAGTGTTGTCTGACGTACCGAGTTAAGGCGTCAGAACCTTGCGCGTAACCCTCCTGACTTACTTGGCTAATGGGATAAATCATATGTTTCTTGATTGTAGAAACCTTCCGATTCCATCCCATAACCAAAATGTAAGCGTAGGTTATTTTATCGTTTTCAACGTCTGCCTTGGAGCTCTGTTTAGTAGACTACCAGTAGGCGTCATTAGGTACAGAGATCTGGAAAATCAACATGATTAGTAAACAAATCACAACAAGAAAAGGAACACGAACCCAATTGTTAACACATCCCATAACCCCTGCTACGACAGCTGCACCCAGACACTACGTAATCAAATCATAGCAGCTAAAGGAACACAAGAACGCGAACACAAATTATTAAACCATTCCCACAGCCCGTGCCATGCTAGCTGCCTTCGCCAACTCGTAGCGCTCCCCATCCATTATCTAAAGCGTCACTCGCACCAACAAAAACCCAATTATAGAATAAGCACGAACACCAAAATGACCAGACAAAATGGACGACACGAGCTCTGCACCGGAGCACCCTAAACCATTCTCGCAGCCCGTTCCATGCTAGCTGCCTTCGCCAACTCGTAGCGCTACCCATCCATTATCTAAAGCGTCACACCAACAATAAAACCAATTATAGAAGAAGCACGAACACCAAAATGGACGACACGAGCACCGGAGCACCCTCACCATACCTCACCACCTAGACGGACGACGGACCCCAAGAGCTGAAGAGAAGAAAGAGCCCTAGCGTCCCCTTCCTGGCCCTTTTATCTCCTTTTTCTGTCATGCGCACTACGAGATATTCCAGCTATCAGAGACTAATGTTAAATCATTCGTATTTCCAGCTGTTAGGGAAGCTTTCCGCTTGTCCAGCCATTTCCTATCTCAAGCGTTCCTTGCGCGGAGCCCCAGCGTCCCGGCGCGCGTCGATCGCGAACCATCCCGCCAATTCTGGCTTCATCCACCTAGCCGCATTGTTTAAGCTAACGTAATGAGTAACAAATAAGACTCACTTTCATTTGAATTTGTCTCTTTCTTTTTTTTTTAATCTAGTTTGGTTTAACTTCTGCTAACTATGTCTAGTTAGCAGAAGAGTCCTTTTTACATTTTATAATTCTTCCTCATTTAATTTATTTAATAAACACAAATAATTAAGTTTGTTTATTATCTGAATATTAATAAAACATTATTATCTGAATATTAATAAAACTTCAACAATTTTATTTTGTGTTGTAATTGGACATAAAACAACGCCATCTGTACGAATCGGAAGGAACCCGCTTTCCTCATTAGATGCCCGGGAATAGATCTGTCAATTTTTAGTCTAGCTATTAAATAGTTTTTAGTATCCTCCAGAGAGGTCTCTGTTCTCATTGTTTATAAAACGACTTACGATAGAAGTAAAAGATTCAAAGTTTTTGTCATTATGTTTAATTGTAATTAATTAGTTAATTGCAGATATAATGTTATTTAATAACGAATTACAATTTTAATACTAAACTTTAATGTATAACGATTTTTACTCTCGTTAGAGCCTAAACTGAAATGAATTATATTTGCGAATTGAACGGGCATTTCTGGACCGTTACAATCAACCCCCAAAATTTACACAGGTGGCAAAATTGTTTAACCGGAGGAAATTTTCAAATCTCAAATAAATTCGTAAATATAATATACTCTACCAATTTGTTAACACTATCTCTCTAATGTAAAAGCCATTACAATAATGGTGAGGTGTGTATTGAAACCAAAAGAATAGAATTTGATTACAGAATGTATCTCTCAACCTGTCGATATGCCAACAATGAACTATCATCACTCTTCGCAAGGAACACAAGGTCTCAGCAAGAGGAACCTGGGTTGTGAATCCAAGTCTACTCTAGTAGTAAAGTTTTGCCGCTTCACAACAATTCGGCGACCACATTGCTCGGTCTGTGAATTTGACTTACATTGCCCAAGCCATAAGTGACCTAACAAAACCCCCCCTCTAGAAACCGAATGCCTTTGATAGCTAAAATGCTAACAATCCGAAAGTTATTATATCCAAATTAAGAGTCCCACCCCGTTTATCAAACTCTATATCCTTTGGAGCATGTTTAGTTGCCGAAAAAATATGACAAAGCCACTGCGGGCTGCCTGTAGAGTATGAGTTTTCTATGAAAGCAGACTTAGAAACTGCAATTTGAGCTAACCTAACACCTATTCCACAGATAACCCATTGTTAGTGTAGCGCCTTGAGATTTAGTATTAATAAATCGAATTCCTTTTCTATAGAAACTATTGAATCATTAGGGCCAATATCATTTTCCTTTTTTTTTTGTTGCGGAAATAACGTTCATCTACCTAATACCTTCCTCATTCTCACTTTCATACGCCCCCAACAAACCATCAGGATCAATTAGAATGGAAACTTTAAAACTACTTAACTATTTATTAACTTTAATGTACATACATTGTATTACCCCTGGTCAACCAATTAATTCACTTTAAGTAACTACGCATTAAATCTACAACCCCCCTTTCTTACAACGACATGATTATTCTACAACCTTACTTTGGATGTTATAATATATCATATCTAAACAGAAGTTTTTTTATTTTTATTAACAGCTTTTGTCTACTTTATAATAACTAATAACACATTTATCTTTGTCATCCTTTAAAACAGCGTATGATCCTACACAATAGTAATCACTAATTGTATTTTTTTTTTTTTTTTAATATATTTTACTGAATGGATATTCTTATTATTGGTAAATAAGTTTAATATATATTGGTAAGTATTTTGTAGTTTATAATAACTAGGTTCAATTTTATTTTAATACATAAATATCTATGATTATTATTTGTACTCATCACATCACCACTCAACCGTAAAATCCCAAACTCGAGACGATTTTCTGAACAATGAATTCCTGCGCTAATCAATTCGCAATATTAACATTAGTACACCGCACCTCCAAATATTTTTCCTCTACCACTTTGCTTTGTTGTGAATAATACCCCAGTTTTACAATCCATACAACCTGAAACGAGACTTAGACAATAGGTACCTATGAAAAAAAGTTATACTTCTATTTGTATAAGTACTAAAACATAATAAGTGATGCGCTTGTCCTTTAAATTTATCAAAACAATTTAACTTTAAATTAATTAGGTATTCAATGTCCTATTCTGTCTTCTTGTAAATTAATAATTGCAAATTTAAAATATAATTATTTGTTGACAATACTTTATAACACATTTTTTTTTTTTTTTTTTTGACATTCTTTAAAACAGTTTACATCATCCTTCGCAATAGTAGTTTAATAATATTTTACTGAATGATTATTATATTGATACGTTTCTTTTTGTATTTTACTTAATGGATATTGTTATTACTGGAAAGTTTTTTTTTTTTTTTTTGAAAAGGCCGCCAACACTCCCCTCCATCTATATCTATCTCAGTTTCCTGTTGTTCTAATTACTTACTCACTTCTTAGTGTGTTTTTTTTTTTTTTTTTTTTTTTTTTTTTTTTTTTTTTTTTTTTCACTAATCAATTTAAACTTAACACAAAAAAACTTCTAACTAGACATACTTTCTATTATTAAATCATTTAAGTACCTATTCCTTATAACTAGTATCATACCCTTTCAGTCACCCAAATCAGCTTCAACCCTAGCTTCTCTTCATTTATAATATCTAGTTAAATGTATCGTGTTAAACTTTCCTCTAACTTGATCAGTTTTTGGATTCACTAGTAAATATACATTTTGATAAGGAATCCCTGCCACAATATAGGGCCCCTCATATATAGGTTCAAACTTTTTTGTGATATTTTGAACCGCACAGGATTTATTCAGCCTCCTTATTTTGACTAAATCCCCTATTTGGAATTGAATGAGTCTGAATTTTTGATTAAATTTTAATCGTCGCTTTTCCCCTGCCTTTTGTAAATTTTCCCTAACCTTTTCCCTTATTTGGTGGATGCAACTAGTCTCTATACTATTCCCTATTTCGTCATCAAATGTTAACCGAGTAGACTCCCCGTACATCACCTCACAAGGAGTGTATCCTATGCTTTCATGGTATGTGTTATTATATAGCACCTCCAACTTGGGTAGGATCGAAACCCATCCTTTATGATTATGTCTACAATAGGTTCTAAACAGTCTTCCCAACTCCTTGTTCACGCGTTCTGTAATATTGGGTCTTGGGTTCCGTACTGTAGTATATATCGGTTTTACCCCTTCTTTGAACATGCTTTCCTTCCACAATTTGCTTGCAAATTGAGACCCATTATCGGACAAAATTACCTTTGGTTTAATTATGTCGAAGAATTTCTTGATTTTCCCTAATACCGACCATGTTGTAGCCTTTCGGAGCTCGTAAAATTTAACAAATTTACTGAAAGAATCTTGTATGACTAATATATAATTCATACCAAATATCCCTGTAGGTAAAGGCCCATACAAATCCACCATTACTATATCCCCTATATCTTTGGTAATAATGGAACAACAGGGTCCTACATATTTCACTGTATCTGTTTTAGTTATTTGACATTCATGGCATCCTTTAATAAATTTTTTTACTTGTTTAGTTATTCCTTTCCAATAAAATCTATCTCTAACATATTTGATTACTTTATAAGCCCCCTGATGTCCCATTTCTAAATGAACCTGTTTAATTATTTCATTCCTCAATACGTTAGGTAAATAAATCACCTTCCTAGCTGTGTTTGTTGGTTTAAAATACAATATACCATCTTCTATTGAACATCGATTATTAATTCTAGCTTGTTTGTCTGACAAAGGTTCATTTCCATTTAATTTCGTCAATATAGTTTTTATCTCTTCATCTTCCTTTTGTAAGACCGTTAATTTATTTAATTTAGACCGCAAATCCTTATTTATTTTAGGTTCCATGTATAAAATCTCTGGTAATTTTATTTTGTCTTCTTGTAACCAATCTTTTTCTGGTAGATATCTAGACAAAATATCTGGCACTACGTTGTCTCTACCTTTAATGTGTTCAACTTCATAATGGAAATGCTCCAAAAAGTGTACCCAGCGAGTGACCCTTGCGTTAAACAACTTCCAATTTTTAACAAATGTGAGAGCCTTATGGTCTGTCTGTATTATTACCTTTGATCCTCTTAAATAGGTTTCAAATTTTTGCAAACAACAAATTACCGAATAAAATTCTTGCTCTGTTACGGTCCAATTCAATTGAGCTCCCCTCAATGCTTTACTATGAAACCCTAATATTTTCATTTGCCCTGCTTTATCCCTTTGGTACAGTACTCCTGCTAAACCTATTCCTGAACTGTCCGTCTGCAAATAATATGGCTCATTAAAATTCGGATGATGTAGCTGTATTGTATTTAAAAACAATGATTTTACCCTTTCAAAAGCTTCTTGTTCTACTTTCTCCCAACGCCACGGTTTTCCCTTTTTTAACAAATCACATAAAGCCTGAGTCTGTAAACTAAACTGCGGTATAAATTTTCTATAAAAATTGCAAAGCCCCAAAAAGGCCCTAATATGTTTCAATTTCTTTGGTACTGGAAAGTCTCTAATCGCCTTTACTTTATCCGGGTCTGTCCTTAATCCCTCTGTTGAAATAATATATCCCAACATTTTGACTTGTTTACACATAAACTCGCACTTTTTGAAATTACATGTTAACCCCGCTTGTCTTAATTTGCCTAAAACCACATCTAAATGACCTAAATGCTGTCCAAGTGTTCCTGTAGTAATAATAGCCAAATCATCCAAATAATTAACACAATAATCCCTTACCTCATGGCCCAATATGGTATCCATTGCCCTGCTAAAACTACCTACTGAAGTTTTCAACCCTTGTGGAAGCACATTATATACATAAGACTTGCCATTAAAGGTAAATCCGGTGTAAACTTTACTATTTTCAGATATGGGTATTTGAAAATAGGCGTTGTTCAGATCAATTATACTTATGTAGTTAGCACCATGGAAGGCATTCATTACGTCTAGTTGTAACGGAGGCTTTTCTGTCTCTGATATCATTTGCTTATTGATCTCTCGCGCATCTAGTAATACCCTAATAGATCCGTCCTTTTTTAAAGTAAAAGTTAAGGGACTACAGTATGGAGTAGGCGATCTACTAATAATGCCCTGATTTTCCATTTCCCTTAATTTGTCTTCTATCTTTTCCCGATATGCATAAGGCACCGGATAGGTTTTCCTAACTATTGTTTTTTCTGAGTCCATTTTTATTACATGTTCGTAACAGTTTGCCTTTCCTAATTCCGTTGAAAATAAACCTTCATACTTTTTTAATAACGTTTCTAGTTTATCTTTATCACTCGCATTCAAGTCTATCCCTGTCTTTAAAATCTGTTCCTCTTCTACAATGTTTATTTCTAAAGCCGTATTCTCTTGCCATCCCTCTATTTCTCCCCCTTCTAATCGATTAATCTCTTTTTCACTAAATTTGACTAACTGTTTTAATCCGTCTTGTCGTATTAACATTCCTTTCTTGGTAGAATTCAAAATAATGTCTACATTATTAGCCTTCAACCAATCAAAACCTAATATGAGAGGTCTGGACAAACCTGGCACGATTAGGGCACCGATGTTCATTTCGAAGTTGTCTAAAGCAATAGTCAACAACGCCATGTTACGAATTTCTACACTTTTATGTCCTACTGCTGTTTTTATTTGGAAAGGCCTAACCGGCATTATAGGTATCTCCCCCTTTGACTTTAAGTTTTGCCAAAACTCTTCTGAAATACACGTTATATCACTACCCGTATCTACTAGCCCTATAACTTCGAAATCGAATATTTGGATAGCCACCTCCGACCTAAAATTATTTTTATTACTTTGTTCTGTTTCATCCTCTTCAAACACCGATGTTATCATATAATTAATGTCATCTCTAAGCAGTTCCTGTTCTATTTTTAATTTCAACACATCTACAATTTGATGCGGTACCTCTAACTCTCTAAGTTCTGCTTTTTTAAAACCTATACCCTCCTTTTCGTTTTCTAATACTTCCCCTTTTATAGGTAACTTTATTCCCCTACCATTTCTTCCTAAAACTTGCCCAGGCCTCCAATTCATTTTAGTCATTATACGTAATATCTTGCCCCCTAAGGTTGAAGCTGACTCGGGGACGAGAACGGCAGCTTCCTCTAGTTTAACGCCATATCCACACCTTCTTCAGTCGATGGTTCCCCTTCTATTAGATTAACAGTATTTCTCGCCTGCTCTCCTCTTTTATTCTCTGCTTGAGGTCTACGCCAATTACGATATTGTTGTTGACTTTCATTTCTTCTTTTTTCGTAATAATTAGCTTGTTTGTTCACGACCGTTGTATTATAACCCTGTGTATCAACATTCTCCATGTTCCTTATAAATTCGGCCGCCGATATAATACTATCTGACTTTGCCGTGACCCATGCCTGTTGTACATAACGTGGATAATGTCTTATCATGTCGTTTACTAACTGTTTTTCAGGTATCTTATAACTTAGTTTCTGTGCCCTCCCCGTGATTCGCAAAAAATAACTCAGCATTGATGGATTTCCGGCTCTATCCCAATTTCCTTGCACTATCTGACGACGTAATTCACTTTGTTCATTTTCCCCCCAGTATGTTTTGAAAAAGTCCGCTTTAAAATCATCTATCGTTGTCCATCTATCCTTATATATCCGAGCCCAATCCCTGGCATCCCCAACTAAGCACTCTTGTACCAAATCTAATTCATTGCTTTCCTTCGGAGCCTTCCTTATGTAACCGTCCAAGTCCTCAATGAATGTGACCGGATGATATTCAGTTTTTATTCCAAATTTTGGCTTTTCAATATTGAGATTACTAATGTTATAAATTACGCTCTTATACTCATTGCCATTCACATTTTTCTCCACTTCTGGAGAACTCATACCTGTCTCTTTCTCACTGATATCAATCCTCGACTCTACCGAATTCTCACTTCCTGCACGATTTGTGGAAGTAGGCTGTCCTTGAATATTCTCTTCTACCTCACATGTTTCCCTCGCGCTATTCTGTGAATCTACCACTGATTTCGTACTCTTTACTTCCCCTATTAATTGGTTCAACTTAGTTGATAAAGTTCTAATCGTATGATTTAACATACTATACATTTGTTGTGTATGTGATGTTTTTTGTGTTCTTCGCACTCTCTTCGGCGGAGGCGGCACTCTTATACCCTCTTCCTCTACAAGGGGTTCCACTTCTGTTACTTCTTCTCTTTCGGTTTCCGCAGAATTTTGTTCATCAAAACGTATTGACCGTTTGCGAGTACGCGTTCCTCTTTTTCCAGGCATTTTATTTTATTTGCTTTCTATATTTTTCTTCAAAACCCACCTCACTAACCTATAGCAAATTAATCATAACATTATTTTCCTACTTGAGACGAATCTAACTAATCCGATTTTTATTCTAAGAAAACTCCACATAGATACTAAACGTACAGCATTGGTATAATGTCAGTGTGAAATAACTCCCGTGACGTAATTAAACGCATACGTACACACATACGAATTGACAAATTTACAATAGTACATACATTACGATTACTTATTCTGTGTTAATAGCAACCTTTTAAATGCAACTTATCAAACATATCATACTTACAAACTTACAAATGTCATGTAATGCGAAATTTATCCCTATTTTTTTATTTTATTTTAACCTATCCTAATTAATTGCAACCTTTTACATACACACATACATACAAGTCATGTATTGCAAAACATGTAAAATAAAACAATTATGTATTTCAGTTCAATGGGGCGACTCAAAATGAATTTGGTAATATGACTCAATTTCTACACAATTATTTCTCAATGTACCTATAGTGATTTTCTATCACTAACTTTCGTTTTACCCTTTTTTTTTTCATCAAAATTATTGTAATTAAACATCTACTTCAAGAAAATATTTATTCTAATCATTTAATTAACTTTACATTACACCTATATTTTATTAGTGGACTTTCTTATAAGGTGTTTGGGTTTTTGAACGGACAGAGACAGACGGACGCCATTGCACTTGACAGCTATCTATTATTTATTTTTATTATCTATGGCTATCGTACGTCAAAATAAAACTGAGGACCTATGTTTAACAAATTAGTTGTTATTATACTAGTATTAACTTAGTTACTATTATGTAATAGACTATGTTTAACTCCTGATCAGCTGTTCACAATATAGTGTAATAATTGTACAAACTGAGGTAGACAATAATGGAATGTGTGCCCGCGTCCAACGACGACTTGGTCTATCATACTAAAAGGAGTACCTACTATTCGGTAAAATGTAAGTATATGATCGACGTCTTTTACTATTATAAACTATTTTATGTATTTGCGAGTTACAACTTATAATATTAACGCTAATCCACGTTGTCTCACGCAACTCTTTTATCTTGTCTTTCTAAAACTTGATTACCCAATAAAGATACCTAACCTACCTAGTTTACCTGGTAGTAAGTAAAGTTAGTTGTGATTTTTACCTAATGTTGTTTTAAGTAACTAATTAAATTTTTTTTTTTTGTTTCAGCCTGCTTCGTGAAATATCCTCCGCTGATATAGTTAGAGTAAAATGTATCTTGCTGACTTGACAATGTTAATGAAGGTTTATGGTTCTACAAGTTATAACTAAACTATAAAGGATTGCGCTACAAGCAAAAACCTGGTGAACCAATGCACAACCTATGGGATTTGGTTTCCTCGTTCTGGTTAAACTAACTACTAAGTTATGTGATGTGATAAGAGTTTTATTGCTTTTGAATATTAAAAGACATTTTTATACTATTTTTGCACATTTTCCTTTGTTATGCACTATTCTTGGATTATACAATTCCTACTTATGTGTTTCTTGATTATTTATCTCCTAACATACCCAAACTAGCATGGTTTGTTTACTATATGCATCGTTAGGCAAACTTTAACTTGGAATAATCTGTTTATAGCATGGTTTTCTATTATGTAAGTGCCTGGTGTTAAAAAGCTTTGTTTAATATACATACTACATAGTTTAATGGGAAATGTTCTATCAACCCCCAGACTTTGCTATATGTGAGAAGTTCCTAAATATTGACAGCGGTACTAGATACTATAATAATTAGTATTCAATCCTTGTTACTAGATACTATAATAATTGGTATTCAATCCTTGTTATTCAACATCAAAGACCTATTTTTAAATATATTAAATAATATGACTTTATTTAACTGAAAACTGAAAAGTCATCGTTCTTTTCTAGTAAACAATTTTAACAACCCCCAAATTAGAAAACTTGTAAATCTAATAAATTGGTATCTTAGCAGGTTAAATAAGATGTTGCATTCTAAATACCTTACCTAAACTTTTTACTTAATTCATACTGAAGGCAAAACATACATCTGCCCAGCTCAGCTCTAAGTTAAAACTATCCAACCCCCCGTCTCTTAGATTAATGACATAGTCACTAAGTACTATGATATTGAATAATAAACCCAACTGTGAAATTGTTAAATATCATATCATACATTCTTTTATGAGCCACTGATTTAATGGTTAACTATTGTTTCTTGTTCTTAAATGCCCCTATCAAGCTGCTTTTAATTAAAAACCAGACTTGTATATCTCCCCTTTTAGCTATTTTCCAGTTTAGCCTAAGATAAACTATTAATATTTTTGCGATGAGAAGAAGAATCATGTATGTTATATTATATCTGAATTATTTAAAATGGTAAGTTAAAAATATAGTTAACAAAGTTGAATTCGTTTTTTTTTTTTTTTTTTAAATATGACTGCTAGAAACAGGTAATAGAACATATTCTCATACTGCTAAGTTTTTTCCTTTTTACTCAGTCTTTTATGGTAATATGTAACAAAATAAATTTATTTTGTCAAGTTCAAATGTAAAGATAAGGAAAACATACTAAAATTTAATAATTAAGTTCTACCGTAACCTACACTCAATAAACTTATAAGTATATCTACAATTAATGAACTCTTAAAATTATAAATAACTACCTTTTATTGGTTAAATTATAACTATTGAAATAATTCTGCTAAGATATTAAAGTTTTTTTTTTTCTTTCTTTATTTATCCTGCACTGAAATTGTATGGAAAAACACATTGAAGTGAAACTTTATGGAAAAATACAATTATATATTTCTTATACAATTACCTAAAATATTTTTAATTCAATCGCAATAAATAAATAAATAAATTAAAGAAGACTTTTAGATATTATTGAAGTATTCATTTTCAATCATAGTATTATAGTAAATTATTTAATATTTTAACCATAGCAACTATTTTTATTAAATTTTTTTACAGTTGAGTCTGCTTTGATGTATAATCTGTCTGTGACAAATAATGCCCTACACCTATATATCTAAATTAGCTTTGCTTAAATTTTAAAGAGTTAGTCAAGTGTTTCATCTAAATTGTAAGAGAGTCGTTCTTATAGAACAAATAAGACGTACCCGTACTTAGCTACAAATAAGATGTATCGTGTTAACCTGGACTAAAACTTTTTACGTTTATCGTGACATTCGTGACGGTGGCAGATAAAGCGGAAGAGAATACCAAGACATGATGATGATGATGATAATGGACATTTTAACAAGTGTTACACCAAACCTAACTATAGTGAAGTGTTTAAAGCATCTGAGAATCTAAGAAACTTTAGTGCAACCTAACCTTTTGTATTGTTTTTGGGAATTATAAGTGACGTTTTTAAATTTGAGTTCAACTTATTTAACAACTAACCAATATCATTAACTATACCATATCTTATACCACTATCCATTCTCACGGCACCAAATTGTACCTACCTAACACATTCTTACTCTTAAAAATAATTACTAATAAATTTAAATGGGCAAAGTGTAATAACAAAGTTCTTTATCCTGGTCACGGCATACTAAATTGTAACCCTCCCCAAAGAAAACCTCTCTACCTATTTAAAACCTAAAGACTAAATATAATTAACCTAAACTTTCTACCTTTAAATATACAGAGTAAGCATGAATAACGATTGTTGTATTGGCCATATGATCATCTAGTGTCTAAGAACCTACATTGTGAAACCGTTTAGTTAGTAACCTAAGAACTTTTCATGCATATAAGAATGGTATAGTTATTTAAATAAAGCCTAGCTCTTTAGCCTACAAGATTAAGTGAGGATTGAAGGGAAATAATAAAAGTGAATGAATATTGGTCTTATAACTAATAAAAGTTCAGTCAAAGTCTTTGGGTCTATTTAGTGATTGTTAGGATGAAAACTGGAAAGTATGCATAAGGCATTTTATTTTGCGCCTACGGTCAGAGCCCGCGACTCCCCGCTCATGACTGTGAGACTCGACTCCTGACGGGACATCTCTCCAGCGCTACTAAATCTTTTCTTTCCAGGTGGGACTTTGATTTTACAGTCTTTGTCAGCTGTTAATAATAATTTGGTCATGTCATCAGTTTTCAATGGACAAGAGGGAATATTCGCGAAAGCTCCTTACTCCATTGCAGGAGTGAAATATAATATACTAGGAGCTGTATTATTAATGTGTCAAAGTCATACTGTTAAGATGTAGATAGGTTAGTAGTCAATTAAGACCAAGGTTATGTAGTTTGATATTGTATCAATTTACTGCAGTTTCTATGAAGAGCCTAGTTATACGAGTAATTATAACAATAATAATTCCTTAAGATGATTGTGACTCTTTCTAGTCATGATGAAAGCTGGATCTGATGAATGCTGGATCTGATGATTTCAATCATAATTTGTAGATATTTGTTGTAGTATGTTCCCGTAGGAATTGGATAGTGATTCCAACTGCTAACAGACTATAAGGCTGGTATACCCTTGAGTAATACCAAGCAGGGGACGTATCCCATAGTGTTAAACAGGGAAATCACTTGTCGTATAATATTCAATGTAGGTTGAGAGAAATCAGTCAATCTCATAATATTCAATGTTGAAGTATAATTGGCTATCTGCCATTGACTAGAAATAATCACATATCATTAGCTAAGGATCTTTGTCCTAGCAATATATTGAGGCGTTGCGAGCTTACTATCAGGTAGCTAAGTTTGATGAAATTATAACTGGTCAGTTGCAATATTTGCAGTAGATATTTATTATTATTCATAGGAAAAACCAGATCACTCAGGCTCAATTATTCATTTCAAATGTTGGTATGTGGGTAAGGACCAAATTTTTGTCATCGTTGCACAACGGAAATCACACTGGAATGTGTCACACCGGAAAAAAAAGTCGCACAATAAAATTATAAAGATAAGTGTACAAGGTTTGAAGATGGCAGTCAAAATGAAAATCATATTTTTAATCATGTGATATTTTAATACGAAAATAATGGTATTCTTCTATAAAAAAAACTTAAAAAATGAAGAAATATACATTTGGTTGATGCTATGCTATTAACAAAGTACCTAGTTTTTCTTTTTCATTTCCTCAAATTTCACTGGATTTTCTTGTTTCAATTTTTCTCTATACTTACGGCATCGTTCGGCCGAAGATAACGGCATCTGAAAAATAAGCTAATTATATGAATATACTAGGTTATATTTATTTATATTTATGCGTAGGTAGCTTAATATTAATTAACCTGCTATTTTTGGACTTTTTTAATATATGCTTATGTCAAAGTTTTGTAATGTGTAAACTAATTCGTTTCATATAAATAAAGATCCCATCGGATTAAATTGCTCAGCTGAGATATTTTGACCCCCCATTTAGACCCGCAAATGTGATTTATAATTACTAAAATATGTTTTAACAACCAGCTAACTTCCGACAAACCAGGTCATTTTTATTTCTAGGACTATTGAATAAAAAATTCTGTCAAAAAATAATTTTATGGGACAAGTTTTTTCTACCTAAAGGGGTTTTTTTTACGTCATATTTAGTCATCTGCTTATCAAGATCAATCCAACGAGCCCAAACACGACGGGTTTACCATGAATAGTTTAGGAGTTCCTGTGGCCAACCTTCTGGCTCCATCATCAGACCCTAGACACCATCTACGTCTATAGTACTTATCAAGACAAATGCAACGAGCCCAAACCCGACGGGTTTATCATGAGTAGTTTAGGAGTTCCTGTGGTGAACCTTCTGGCTCCATCATCAGACTCTGGACACCATCTACGTCTATAGTACTTGTCAAGACAAATCCAACGAGCCCAAACACCACGGGTTTATCATGAGTAGTTCAGGAGTTCCTGTGGCGAACCTTCTGGCTCCATCATCAGACCAGCTCCAAGGTACCATATTACTGCATTGTCACCAAAGTTACATAAGTACACCAAATTTCAGCTCAATCAGACACCCGGAAGTGGATCAAATTCAACCTGTAAGATTTGACCCACATGATACACAAACACGGTAAGCTAAATAAAAGATTGTAGTTAAAAAAAAATACTGCCGAATTGAGAACGTCCTCCTTTTTTGGAAGTCGGTTAATAATACATGTGTCCTTGCCTTTACAAATTTCCATTGTAACACGTCGCACAACTTTGTGTCATTCGTCGCACAAAGGAACGAAAATTGTTCACTACATAACCTAACAAGCGTCGCAGCTCGTTAAATATAACTACAATGTCGGCTACTTCTAGATAAGTTTAACATTTAATATATAATAGTTCGTATTTACCTTTCGTTGTTAGAAAATTTGGTCAAGAAAACACCTTTTTTCCACTTTAAACACACAAAATTTTGATGATGCACACTGCCGAAACTAAGAAATGCTCAACTGACAGCCAAAATAAAATGGCGGTCCTATCCACATTTTGATTGCCAGCTAGAAGCCAAAGGTGCCATGCTAACAAAATAAAAAGCGGGTGTTTTGCGTTGTAGGCTTGGAAATTATGACGTCGCACAACCACTGTGTCACAACGGAAATATTTTTTGTGACATCGTTTGTTTTCAAAGTTAAAGCAGAAAATAGCGATGCTTTGAAATTTAAAGTATAATATCATTTGTGTTGTTTATTGGAGACTTTATTAAAGTTAAATTGCAAACGCTAGCCATTCAGCAAAAAAAGAAATAAATATGTATGTCCAGAAAGTTGGAGGTGGGACATCCTTAGTTTATATGGGGTACAGAAACATAATAAAGTTTGTTAATTACTTACGGAAAAATTAAACAAGTTAATCAATTAAATAATTGAGTAATATATTTTTAATAGGTCAAAATTTTATTTGTGACTTTCAAAAACCGTTTTCGAATGTTTGAATACGAAATATTCAGTCACCAATAAGGTGGACAACACTTAACATCTGGACCGGCCCAAAAATTTGGTCCTTACCCATGTGGTATAGTAAAGCTTTCCAGTCTTGATACTATTTGATATATTAAAGTACATTCACAAGAAGGAGTGTCGTCGGCCAACAAGATGCACTTCTTTATGCATAGGTTCCCTTGGGAAAAGCATGATAATTCTGCTGCACAGGGACTAGCCGCAGCCCGTAGGCAGTACGGCCGAGTCGTAACTCAGTTTGAACAGAGAATACCAGCCGACGAAGTGTTGGTAGGAAGACAGTCCAATTCATAAATATGACTTTGAACTTTACTTATGAACGCAGTTACTCTGCTTCAGACTAGAAATATTTACTTTCTGATAAGCTTACATGAGCATTATTGGCTAGGAATAAAGTTAAATAGAGTCAAAATAAGTTGATATCTCCTTAGAATAAAATTAGGTATGCTTAAGTAAATAGTTAATTTCCCAGGTTTCCCCAGGTCTAATTTCAATAGTTATAGTCATAGCGGTAGCGGAGTTGGCAAAGTTGAACAAACCTGTAACCATAATAAGATATGCCTAGCTATCCACATTACGTGTTTATAAGTCTCTCACGGTGTAATGAGAGATCTTCTATCTACCTAGGGTCCCTAAGCACCTATTATTCTACTGTTTTAAATTAAACTAAAAGTCCGAAATTGACTTTTATGATTACGTTAAACGTGTGTGTGATGTAGAATATTCCGGTGTAAGAATACCCTTCTAGACCAGCTAAACCTATCATAACAACGACTTCGGAAAACCAAGTTTCCTGTGTGTAGTCCTAAGTACTCTTCAGCCGGCTAATAAAAGCCTTTAGTTGGCGTCAAAGCGGAGTAAATACCTAAGGTGGTCGATATATAAATATATAAATAAGGGGTACAACACAAGAGGTATATCTGCATATCGTCTGCACCACCTGTAAACAGGTTCGGATCCGACTAGGGGCCCTATGAAGCAAATATACGGAATACCACCAGTGTTGTCTGACGTACCGAGTTAAGGCGTCAGAACCTTGCGCGTAACCCTCCTGACTTACTTGGCTAATGGGATAAATCATATGTTTCTTGATTGTAGAAACCTTCCGATTCCATCCCATAACCAAAATGTAAGCGTAGGTTATTTTATCGTTTTCAACGTCTGCCTTGGAGCTCTGTTTAGTAGACTACCAGTAGGCGTCATTAGGTACAGAGATCTGGAAAATCAACATGATTAGTAAACAAATCACAACAAGAAAAGGAACACGAACCCAATTGTTAACACATCCCATAACCCCTGCTACGACAGCTGCACCCAGACACTACGTAATCAAATCATAGCAGCTAAAGGAACACAAGAACGCGAACACAAATTATTAAACCATTCCCACAGCCCGTGCCATGCTAGCTGCCTTCGCCAACTCGTAGCGCTCCCCATCCATTATCTAAAGCGTCACTCGCACCAACAAAAACCCAATTATAGAATAAGCACGAACACCAAAATGACCAGACAAAATGGACGACACGAGCTCTGCACCGGAGCACCCTAAACCATTCTCGCAGCCCGTTCCATGCTAGCTGCCTTCGCCAACTCGTAGCGCTACCCATCCATTATCTAAAGCGTCACACCAACAATAAAACCAATTATAGAAGAAGCACGAACACCAAAATGGACGACACGAGCACCGGAGCACCCTCACCATACCTCACCACCTAGACGGACGACGGACCCCAAGAGCTGAAGAGAAGAAAGAGCCCTAGCGTCCCCTTCCTGGCCCTTTTATCTCCTTTTTCTGTCATGCGCACTACGAGATATTCCAGCTATCAGAGACTAATGTTAAATCATTCGTATTTCCAGCTGTTAGGGAAGCTTTCCGCTTGTCCAGCCATTTCCTATCTCAAGCGTTCCTTGCGCGGAGCCCCAGCGTCCCGGCGCGCGTCGATCGCGAACCATCCCGCCAATTCTGGCTTCATCCACCTAGCCGCATTGTTTAAGCTAACGTAATGAGTAACAAATAAGACTCACTTTCATTTGAATTTGTCTCTTTCTTTTTTTTTTAATCTAGTTTGGTTTAACTTCTGCTAACTATGTCTAGTTAGCAGAAGAGTCCTTTTTACATTTTATAATTCTTCCTCATTTAATTTATTTAATAAACACAAATAATTAAGTTTGTTTATTATCTGAATATTAATAAAACATTATTATCTGAATATTAATAAAACTTCAACAATTTTATTTTGTGTTGTAATTGGACATAAAACAACGCCATCTGTACGAATCGGAAGGAACCCGCTTTCCTCATTAGATGCCCGGGAATAGATCTGTCAATTTTTAGTCTAGCTATTAAATAGTTTTTAGTATCCTCCAGAGAGGTCTCTGTTCTCATTGTTTATAAAACGACTTACGATAGAAGTAAAAGATTCAAAGTTTTTGTCATTATGTTTAATTGTAATTAATTAGTTAATTGCAGATATAATGTTATTTAATAACGAATTACAATTTTAATACTAAACTTTAATGTATAACGATTTTTACTCTCGTTAGAGCCTAAACTGAAATGAATTATATTTGCGAATTGAACGGGCATTTCTGGACCGTTACAAACCTGCCCAATTTGGATTTAGTCATTAGAATTATGAGCCGTTTACATATTTCTTACTTTTTAAAAACAATGAAAATATTTAAAATCAACACAATACAAGGTCAACACTCACAACAAGAACTCGTTGTCGTTTTGGCAAGGACGCGTTTTAACGATTTCAGTAATCGTAAATACAATAAACTTTATTAAGCAATTATTTACTATACTAATGACACAAGTTTAAATTATTAGTATTCAAAAAAATATCCAAATAGTAGCTTCTTCAACAAGGGACTTAGACAAACCATAATGACACAAGATATTTAGCCACGTGAGCTAAGCGAGGGTGGCTATAATTCAAGTGGTTATTTGCTGCTTTAGTCTCGTGTTAAACATTTTACTTTTCACTTTGAAATGTTAGCCAGCAGATTGAAAATTTAAAACTATTTTAAAACGAATTGGACCATGCATAATAAAATTTATAAATGAATTCATCCTTTATATAATGAAATAGATTCATAGTCGTAATAATTGATTGTGTTTCACGAAATTAAATCATTATTTTTATATTTTTGCACAGTTCTCATTTTGAGGTTATTTTCACGCCCTAAAAATGGCGATAATCCTCCATTCTTAAAACCCTGTGATTGGTTGTTTAAGGGTTCCCAAAGTAAATCAAAAAATATATACTTTAATCCCTAGAGATGAATAAAGCTTTAGTCCCGATGTACAGAGACTAAAGTAACATTAGAGCATGAGTAGTGAAAAAATATAAATGATGTAAATAAAGGCAACAGGTAACCCTAAAAACCATAGTTTACTTAGGTAAACCCTAAAGCTGAAAAATTGAGGTAAGAAAATGAATGTAGTGGTAACCCTGAAGTATTCCGTAAATGAACAAGAGTTAAGTATAATGTCAGACATTAATAACAACGTACAAACGTATTAATCTCCCCCTGTTAAAACACCTTACGTTTTCACTTTAGCTTTTTAAATATTAGGTTACTTTTCGTGCGAGTCATTGAGGTGTTGTTTGGTAAGGCTCGTTATGTTAATTCTATAGAGTATCAACGTACTTGCGTGTTTTAATGGGGTCTTTAATTTAGTAATAACTATGTAATTGTTTATTTTTAAACACCATTTAAGTGATCACTATTTACGTTACTTATTAATTAAAAACAGAGGAAGTTTTAAAACTTTGTAATATAAACTGTGTAGCGTTTAATAGTTTAAGTCATTTTCAGGGGTTATGAGCCAAATTTAAAATGCCTAATTATTATTTTTAAACAAAGTACTAATTTGACGTTGCATGGTTGGGTAGGGTTACTGCGGGTTCCCACTTGTCGGTTGTCGGATCCGATGAAATGTCGAACGTTCTGGTAGCAAATGTTCTACGGGTTTAAAAATCTATTCTTTTGACTTTGAGTCACTCCATAAAACAACGAAATATTTTAGGTTTTTCAGTTGTTATTAAATATTAGCTAGTCTTAAGAATTTATTATTTAATACTTTATTACCTTAACATTACTTATTGTTACTTACTTTTGAGTATTATTATATTTTTATGATTGAAAAAATGACCCTCTGTTGGAGTTTCTTGCGGTGCTTCTCCTTCGCAATGATGGTCTTCAAAAGCCCGCTCATATGGCCACTTTACTGTCTTTTTTTTAATTGCCTAAACTTAAAGTTTTGCAGCAAAGTACTGTAAAGAAGTTAAAAAGCCTAAAAGCGCTACAGTTAGGTCTAATTGCACTCAATTTTGAGTAATTATTCGTTTCACTATATGAGGGTTGTTATATTAAAAACCTTAACGAACTGCGTTACCAACTATCTGCACACTCAGGTAAAATACGTTTAACTTTTCGACTGTCACAAACTCAAGATTTTTTTATACTTTCACTAGCGACCCACCCTCGCTTCGCTTCGGTTTATGTGAGTTTTCTGTAACACCCGTACATAAAACAAAGTTTATATATAAAAACCTTTCTTGAATCACTCTATCTATTAAAAAAAACCGCATCAAAATCCGTTGCGTAGTTTTAAAGATCTAAGCATACATAGGGACAGACAGCGGGAAGCGACTTTGTTTTATAATATGTAGTAATTATTCAAGATCTTACCATCAACTAGGTATATTACTGAAATGGGGTACCCTTAAATCGTACAGATTTATGGAAGTATTTGTACTACCGTTTATTTATTTACTTATATTTACATACTTACATAATATATTTCTCTGTATGATGATACAATAATAGTATGTTTTAAGATTATTTTGCCGTCGGTTTGTATTACAATGAAGAGTCAACATTGTCGCGCGGGTTGTGTTCTAATTGGCGCTTCAATGAAATGCAAATCGGTTCAATTTGAATCTAGACTAAACAAACTGCCCATATAGTGCATTGTCTAAGTAACAGACTGATAAAGAAGTCTTACAAAAATAAAGTTTAAGATATCCTGCTGCTGTTTGGATAATTTAATTTATTTTATTTAATAATTAATATTAATAATTAATAATAATTAATTAATAAAAAAAATGTTAATAAAATGTTACTAATCATGTAAAGTCCAACCAGAAAAATAGAAACCTCTAATGGGAAACCTCTCACCGCTAATAACGTTCTTCATATGTGTTTCGCGAATTACAATAAAAATTACAGTGTATATAATTTCCGCAAAACGAGGTTTTTTATTTTTTGATCAGGCTCTCAGGCAATATGTATATTTTTTATTTCGCCAATTTCACATTTAAAACTAAAAGTGCTCAGTGACACCCGCGACGCTAAGACGAACCTTACGTAACCTCGCTTTTCAAAATTGTGCCATCCGTGCAGCCTTTACAAGGTTATACAGGTCAAAAACATTACCCTCCCCCTTCGGCAGTCGCGAAAAAGAGACGACCCAAGGCTAAATATTAAGATTTACCATTTAAATGTCAAATAAATGAGACTTTATCGATTAAGTACTTAGAACCTTACTTGGACTCTATTCTTTAAGACTGCACCGAGCGTACGCCGGACAGTGGCGCCCTCATTACTATTATTGGGTTTTCTAATACACAAAAGTATTTTCTTGAAATCGGACGGTATTTTATTGTACTACAAATGAAAACACAACTTAAAAGACATATCACATAGTTTAATAAGAAATGAACTTCGAGTTATAAAACCTAACGGAAAAAAGTGGCCACCTTTTCCCGTTAAGCTGACTACTCAAAGGGTAATTATTGTTATCAAAGTTTGTTACGTAAACCATAAATTGTGTTTTACTTACGCTACAAAAACGCATCGTCTGATTGCAAGGAAATTCTTTAGTTAATTAGATAATACAATATTAGCAATGAGGGCGCCACAACTATCTACATTCTAAGTGACAGCCAAGCGGCACTAAAGGCACTGACAGCGCCTAAAGTAGACTCAAAACTAGTCTACAATGGAATCCAAGCCTTAAACAGGCTTGGTAGGCACAACAAAGTGAAACTGATGTGGATTCCAGGACACGAAGGCTATCCCGGAAATGAAGCCGCGGATGAGCTGGCAAGGGAAGGGTCCAAGGACGCATACGTCGGACCAGAACCATTTGTGGCACCCTCACCGGGCACCATAAAAGCAGCCCTGAACGATAACACCCTAGAAAACCACCAGAAGGAGTGGAAAACTACGGTAGGCTTAGGGCATGCAAAGCTCTTCATAGAAAGAGTTGACCGGAGCTGGACCAAAAAACTTTGGAAACTCAGCAGAAGACAACTCCGATTCGTTATCGGAGTGTTTACAGGGCACTTTGGAGTCAAACATCTCCTAGCAAAGATGGGCCTATATGACAACACAGATTGTAGAATGTGCGGCGAGGAGGTGGAAACAATGAAACACTTATTGTGTGAATGTGACGCACTCGCCGGAGTAAGAATGAAAATACTCGGTTGTGGCTACCCAGAACCGAACGATTTCAAGGCTCTGCCATTGCACGCCACTATCCGCTATTTGGAAGGGGTGGAGGCTGCATTGGATTAAGAGCTAAAAGAGGGGTAATTACACAAAAGATCCCATAGGGTCGAAGTGTATCCGTAAGGACCCCATACAAAAGATAAGATAAGATAAGAGCAATGAGGGCGCCGCTGGACGGACGACGTTTGCTCAGTGCAGTCTTAATATTAGTGCTGATTTTCTTGTGGCGCTTCTTCTAAGTAGTCTTCTTCAGTCTTCTCTTAGGAAGCGCTGATATAAAACGCGCAAAAGGGCCCGCCGTTGCCTTATTACTGAACAACCATCTTTATTCTTCGTTTTTTTAGTTTTTGTTGTTGTTTTAATTTAGGGTTTTAATTCAGCGAGGTATATTATATGCGTAATCAAACATGTCACTGGTCTCAAGCTCCATATAGTATAGTTTAATATAGGAAACAATAAGTAGTCCATCGCCCTTATCGCTGAGACAACTTGCTTATAATAGGTAAATTTTACTTCACAATAATGTGACTTACACAAGAATAAACGCTTGGAAACGCTTTACGACCTCGAAAGTTTCTTGAAATACGCAAGTGTCACGTTTTCAGAGAACGTTATTTTCTTTTTTCTTAGGTTTCCCATGAAATTATGTTTACATAAGCTTCTACACAGTGTTTCTTTAGATTTCTTAAGCAGCAAATTATTTACCACTGATTTTGCCATTTCGTGAATAATTGTTGGTGTGGCGAATGTTTGTATCATTAGAGCACTACACGATTTTTTTTACTACATACACTTTTATTTAATAATATCTAAAATGAAGCAGTATGTCTGACCTTTGTTCTTTTTTAACATAAGTTTATATTAAAAAAATATTTCAGCATCTCCATTTTGCACAGTCGTCATTTGTCTATTGAGACTAAACCAACGAACCGAAACAGTGTATCTACGTTACGTACAGCAAAGATCCTGTACCCTTACCATGAGTTACAATTAACGTACTCGCTAGCGAGTCGAATGCTCTGTCGCTCGCAGACCTCGCTGTATTTTTATAGAGTGCGAGGGGCAGAGCATTCGACTCACTAGCGAGTACGGTAATTGTAACTCATGGTAGGGGTACTGTTGTCACCTTGCGACATCGGATCAGCTTTTAGATAGTACCACAATATCGCATTTTCATCGTGTTTACATTATTTCAGTTCATGTTTACGTATATTGAAACACGTGAAGTTAAATTAAATATTGTAAAAAGAACGAGATCATGTTGTTTTTTTTAATTTGCCAGTGTCTGTGTACTTAGTTGGACTCACCGTGGGGGGGAGGGGCAGGTGCGCAGGCGCCGTGCGCACGTCCCGCCGCGCCGGCGCACGCCTGCGTGCCTCTTTTGACGCGTACGCGCCGTACTCTGCAACAAAGTCATATATCGATCAAAGCTGGTATTCTCAAACTTGACCCGAGGCTGCTTAAGGACTACGTGTATTTGCGTGTTACGAGTTGTTGTTTCATTCGTTAGTCGTCTATGCTAGTCCTAGACACGTAATGATCTTCAGCATCATGTTGAATGAAACACACCCGCAGCTGCACAATGGCCTTCCCCAAAAATATTCAACCAGGATAGGTCCTGTGCTCTAAACGTCGAATTTCGTCATTTTAGACTACCGCCTATCCTTAAGCATTCACGGTTCCAGTTAAACTTATCTCGACTGAACAAACACGCAAGAAAAAATACCACAGCTGTCAACAAATTTGGTCGACGCTAAATTCGGTTTTTTGCTTTGATCGTGGATGGTTGGAAAAAGTTGTGATTTTTTTAAACCATTGTTATTAAGGCGTACTTAACTACAATCGATCCAAATCCAAAGTAGCTTACAATAAATAAATGACAAAGAGTAGAAAAGTCTCGTTGTCTTCAAATAGTTCAACTCACAATACAGTGTAACGAGTTAAGTAATAAAACATAACATCATTATATGCTTTATTATTTACAGTGACGGTGTCCTAACAAATCTGTAATGTTTAAATACTTTAATTTAAGAGCCAAAGATTCATAACGCCCGGTCACGTTTGTCGTAAAATTCTGGCATTAAATACAAAAAATAAACTGGGGACGAAAATCCGTAATCCTTACACCTTTTTGATGTCTTCCTCGGAACAAAATTAGAATACAAATTGTTATCTGTCGCGTTAAATTACGTGAAAACCTTCATCTACATATTTATTAATCGCTGACCTGTCTCTGCCTCGAGAAATGAAGCTGCCTTATAAAACAGCCTATGTTTTATTTTTGTGTTGAATGTTCCGTTACAAAATAAGTAGTTTTTAATGTATGTTTTGAAAAGGCTATTTTACCGATTTGAGTCTATCACTCCAAGTTACTCATTAATTTGCAAAAAAAACAAAATACTAGTTTCCTAGTTGCCAAGCTGATAAAAGTCGATAGCAACTTGAAAGCGTACCTAGTTACGCTGAAATTCAAGAAAAATCGATCGAATGATTTTCTTGTAGCTTAGTAATTTTAAATGTACAACAATTAGGTAAGCAAATATTCTCTTAATAACAAGAAATATCCTGAAAAAAGTTATTCTCCATTGGTAATAGATATGGCTCATGCTTAACCAAGTTACTAATTTATTCCACACTAACAGTGTAGTGGGAACAGTAAATTGGTGCTAGGTCGATAATTAAGTGGAGCATTGTTTTCCAACACCGCAAACATCGCGGCAGTATTCACGTCGCATGTATATGAAGTTCGCGGCAAATCGCGACACGGCTGGTAGTCGCCCGGTCAATATGTAGAGTGGCTGAGCGGGCGATCAATCGCATAGAGAGGGGCGGCGAGGGGAGACGGGAGGGGGACCACCTGTAGCGTTCCCCCCCTCTCCTCATGCCTCACAACCGACGCCAACACGTGACGTGGACGCCGAGAAATCCGCCCAAACGTAAACATTAAATTCTAACTTCATTCTTCATTGTTCAGAATGTCGGCGACGTTAACACGCGCTCGGATTCTTGCTCACGTATTAGTAAACAAATTTTAAGAGCGCACTAACAGTTTTATGTTGAGATGCTTACTCGCGAGCGTAATGAGATAGTTGCTATATTTATTACTAGTAACAAGTGGTTTAGTTTTACTCTGTCATGAATTAAATACATGATTTACTACTAAAGGATAGCATGTCTCCCGTCGAACCTCGTAATGACTGTGACTCATCTGTCTCAGCTTATGGACAGCGATGTATACGTATATGTTATCGATTTCGTTAAAATCCAGAAACAATGGTAGGGCAACGAGCGCCCAGCAGCTCCATAAGGTTTCCTTCCAATTAAGTTACCCCTTAACGTTACAATAATAGCAAAATCAACACAATCTGTGAAACAAACACAAAAATGCTTTTTTTTCTTAACTTATGTGACAATGTCGCTGGTTGCGTCGGGAAAAAAATATTGTTAGAATTTAACTTTCTTTTTTTAAATACTTTGAAACATTACAAAAGTTTTATTTATCGAGCTATCATCAAGTAATCGGGGAATATACTTAAAAAACGATTTCGACGTAGTGTTGATGTACAAGGTTTTGTTGTAACATCATGTTACTCTACAAACAAAAAGCTTTTTTATGGCATAGGAAAGCCCAACGAGCACACAGGCCACCTGGGCCCGTATCATGCTGGCCTTTATCCTTCATTATACTTCACTCTCGCACTTACATAGTGGCCAGAAAGTGACAGATGTTTTATCCGTGTTTATCCACATTGATAATTGATGGGAATAAAAGCTTGTACCTATTGTTGTTAGGCTAGCTTCTTATTAGAGTTCGGCTGACTATCGCTTTCACCCTTGCACTCGCAACTGACAGTATATCTGTCACTCGTGTTTCATACAAAAACGAAGATTGCCGAACTACATTAAGAAAATAGAAGCACTGAACACTGATAAACATCTTAGCCTGTTTGTGCAAAATGTGGTCACTGAATTAACAACAAGTTTTAAGAGTTGTTGGTAACTGCTCTGCCTACCCCACTCTGAAAATGATGGCGTGAGTGTATGTGTATGTGTGTGTGTCCACATTGATAATCTCTGAAGCCCATATATACACATTTGTAATAACAAGAATGCAATCTCTTGGTGACCATATCACGACAGCAAATGCGTTGCAAACCCTGAGAATTTACATGGAACGCCTTTATGGTAGTAATTTCACCATTTGACAAAATCGGCAAGAGTTAGTCAAGAACAAACCCATTATCCTAGATCTATAAAAGTCCTACGTAACGAGTGTTGCTATGAATGTTTCAACTAATACGCAAAAATAAACTTATAAGAAAAACTGGGTGAAAGCATGTTGGACCGTCCTTAGATGAGGGTTCCGTCGCCGTTACTACAAACACAAAAATACTATTTTCCAAAACTGCAACATAATTATGAGCTATCTTCTGTTTAAAATTTGGTAATTTTCAGTATAAACAATGTTTACTAACCTAGCTCAAGAACCAATTGAAGTCGTCTTAGTCGTAATAGTTTTCGTTTTAAATTTTCTATCTGTGCTTTCTGTGATAAATAGTTCCCATATTTAAAATATTTGTAGTTTTTATGGTGGGTACGTAAATACGTAACCTTAGTGCAAATTGTACTTTTAGAGTTCAAAATTTTCTCAAACGTATTTTTAAGAGTATTGTCGAAAAAAAAAACGTTTTTTTCAAGTAAATGTTCAGTAAAGGTATTCTGGTTTTTTTTTAAATTTATTATTAGTTTTGTAACTGTGACCGCGGGACCATGGAGAAAAGTTTTATACAAGCAACGCATTGAAAACTATTCGTAAATAAGATATTTATAAAACACCCGATAACACCTTTTAATTTATCAATACAGTTCGTTTCGGCACTTTATACACTATGTACGGTTACATTATAGTGAATATAGTCACGGCAAGAAAAGGTTCGTCACTATTCTACTTTATTTCAACGCAGTTAAGGTCCAAAAGTAACGAATCGACGTGACTAAATATATATTTCTGCGAATATGGTATTTATTTGTATGTACAAACTGGCCTGTCATTTTATTTGTTAACATTTATAATAACGTGAAATTTTAAACATTGAGGCAAAACTGTTGCGTAAAATACAATGAAACAAAAGTTAAGGAATCAATTTCGAGAATCTGTCTCATTAGGTCCATTTTATTATAAATACTAATCCAGGGTCGTCTTTAAAACTACAAAATAAATTTTCTATCCGACGTCATTCACTTTGTTATTGTTGTTTGTGTACAATGGCTCTTTTTCTAAATTCTATTGTAATGTATATGTATGAAATAGTTATTCTTTTTTCAATTCTTTATTAAAGAGCTGATCGAGGATGAGATCGAGTTCGAGGTGATGTTCATCAATGCAAACTTTATCAAGATTAGCCTCAATTCACCATAAGAATAGCGTTCCTCGCTTTCATATTTTAATATACTGAATAGTTAACTAATACTGAATACCAATGTGATTTGCAAGTAACTGTAGA